>OX359266.1:53663576-53688576 GCA_947179155.2 Hedera helix | reverse complement strand
AATATCCCTTACCATAGTAAGTTTGAATAATGGAAGATGAAAAAGATGGTATCCCTTATGAGTATAAAGGAAAATGATATCACTTACGAATATGGAATAAAAGTGTCATGTGATAATTCGTGTAGACAAATTATTTCCACACGAGACAAATAAAAAGGGTTATTCACCAACAGGCGATAATCCGCACCGTAAGGTTATTCCCATCAATTTGAATACGAAGAGTTATTCACCAAACAGGCGATAATCCGCACCGTAAGGTTATTCTCATCAATTTGAATACGAAAAGTTATTCACCAAACAGGCGATAATCCGCACCGTAAGGTTATTCTCAAAGATTAATAAGGAATGAATACAAAAGGTTATTCACCAACAGGCGGTAAACCGCGCCGTAAGGTTATTCCCACAATTTAATACATGGAAGTAAATGGCACAAGAAAGAAACGATATTATTTTCGAGAATCAAAGAATGATAATCCCTTCAAGTAAGAAAGAAAATAATATCCATTTATGATGATGAAAAGAATGATACCCCTTACCGTAGTAAGTTAGAATACGAAAGAAGATGAAAGAATATGATATTCCTTACCACAGTGAATTTAAGAGTGTGAAAAGAATAATATTCCTTACCGTAGTAAGTTTAAGAGTATGAAAGAAAATGAAATTCCTTACCTTAACACGTGACTGGATATTGATTTAAATGAGGTTGATCAACCTATATATTTATAATAAAATTAGTAATTACCACATATAAATTTCAAGGTGTATGATAACTCGTATAATATGAACTATCAAAATTATATATATTTAACATAATTTTTGTAGTATAATATAACTACTTTTAAATAGTTTTAAAAATAATATTCCAAAATAAATCTTCCAAAGAAAGCTTTTAAAAATGAATCTTCTTAAAGAAGAGTCTTCTAAAGGAAGATTTGTGAATACCGTGAAAAATAGGAATTTATAAAATTACTACTCTTTAATAAAAGACTTACTTGAAAAATTCCTGCACTCCTTTTGGCTTTCAAACTCTCAAAATAACCTTACTATTCTCAGAGAAAACTCATAAAATTCTTATAGAAAAATTCTATGTTTTAGGTGTGATTTTTCTATTCAGCTGAACAAGCTATTTATAGGAGAAAAGAAGTTACTATGCACGGTAGGTGAAATAAAAAAAATTCAGCAGAGGCTGCGCAGCAGCCTCCACCAACTCTTCAGCAATTCTCACATTTCTCACATTTCATGTGGGCCCCACAATGGGTCCCACATGTTTCTTACTATTCACTTACTATTCACGTTACTATTCACGTCACTATTCACGTCACTATTCACGTTACTATTTCAAATAGTAAAAATTAATTATATATTTTTTTATTTATTTATTTATTCTTCCTGTGAGTCCAACATATAAAATAATGTTACCACAATAATGTAAGAAACACGTTACATATTTTTATTAATTTAATAATATAAATTATAGTGTATTTGCTACTGTGACAATTATTAGATTCAATAATTTTAAACTACAGTGCACCAACAATTATTGACTCGATGATATGAAATACAGTGTAATGATAATTATTGAATCAATAATGCAAAATACTGTGTAGCAACAATAATTGAATTGATAATATAAAATATTATGCAGTGACAATTATTGATGAAATGATGCGTAACAGTTACGGTGTCAATAATATGAGACACTGTGCAATACCGTGTGCTACTGTAGAGTACCGTGTGCTACAGAAAATACCATAAATTACCGTATGCTACTATTCTTTTATCACCGGTACTTTAACAGTTAACACCGTTGACTATTTTTATTTAAAAAGGTTACTTCTGTCGTTTTCTATATCCGACAAATATTCTGTTGTGGGGTCCACAAATAATTTGTTATTTCGGCGCCGTCGTACGACACGAATATTCCCCGACAAAACGAATATTGTCCGTCAAAATAAAATTTGCACATAACATCCTTAACTTTCAATTTCGTCAATTTAACCACTTACTGTTTCATGAAAAATATATATGAAGAAAAATTAAATTTTATATTTCATAAAATTCGGGGTCTTACAACCTCCCCTCCTTATGAAATTTCGTCCCCGAAATTGACGTACCTGGCATTTCGAAGAAGTAAGGATATTTAGATTTCATCTCGGATTCTAGCTCCCAGGTCATTTCCTCAATATCTTGGTTCCTCCATAAAACCTTAACTTGAGGTATAACCTTTGAGCATAGAATCTGCTCCTTCTTATCTAGGATCTTAACAGGTACCTCCTCGTATGTTAAATCATCTGCTATAACGTCTGCTTCTAACTCAATGACGTGGTTTGGGTCCTTCACATATTTACGTAACATAGATATGTGAAAAACGTTATGGATGCGAGACATACTTGGTGGTAGGGCTAGTCTGTAGGCTACGGATCCTACTCGATCGAGGATTTCAAATTGGCCAATAAATCGAGGGTTAAGCTTTCCTCTCTTTCCGAATCTCGTAACTTCTTTCCATGGAGAAACACGTAAGAATACATGATCTCCGACGTTGAAACTTTCGTCTCTCCGATGAAGATCAGCATAACTCTTTTGTCGTTCTTGTGCGGTCTGTATTCGTTGTCGGATCATTTGGATCTTTTCGGTCGTCAAGCGTACCAACTCGTGTCCCAACAATTTTGCTTCTCCTACCTCATTCCAACATATTGGAGAGCGACACTTCCTTCCATACAAAGCCTCGAATGGAGCCATGCCTATGCTTGCTTGGTAACTGTTGTTGTATGAAAATTCCACCAATGGCAAGTACTTATCCCAACTTCCTTTGAAGTCTAATACACAAAGTCTCAAAAGATCTTCGAGGGTCTGGATCGTCCTTTCCGATTGTCCGTCCGTTTGAGGATGGTATGCAGAACTAAAACGTAGTTCAGTGCCCATAGCTTTTTGTAGACTGATCCAAAAGCGTGAAGTGAATCTAGGATCTCGATCAGAAACTATGGAAACTGGCATGCCATGCAATCTCACAATCTCATTTATGTACATACCGGCAAGACGTTCAAGTGAAAAGTTTTCTCGTATAGGCAAGAAATGAGCGGATTTGGTCAATCTATCTACGATGACCCAAATTGCATCTAAGCCTTGAGAAACTTTGGAAAGACCCGTCACGAAATCCATATTGATGTGTTCCCACTTCCATTCGGGAACCTCAAGTGGTTGTAATGGACCCTTAGGTACTTGATGCTCTGCCTTGACACGTTGACAAGTTAGACACCTTGAGATAAACTCTGCAATCTCCCTTTTCATATTGTTTCACCAAAATGTATGTCGAAAATCTCGATACATCTTGGTACCTCCTGGGTGGATTGCAAACGGCGTGTTGTGTGCCTCCATCATGATTTTATGCTTCAATTCAGGATCGTTAGGAACACAGAGTCGAGAGTTAACTCGAAGTATTCCTGTCTCGTCGATTCTTGATTCGGGGATGACACCTTCTTGTACTTTCTTCATCATGTTCATCAGTTCCGGATTGGTAGCTTGTGCAGCTTTAATTTTATCGATTAAAGCCGGTTCTACTCGCACGTGAGCAATCTTCGAATGGGTCCCTGGTGTCTTTAGCTGTATCTCCATCTTTTGCAAGTCGTACAAAATACACTTTTGTGTTGTCAGCAGTGCACTTGTACTCGCATAAGATCTTCTGCTCAAAGCGTCAGCTACAACGTTTGCCTTTCTCGGGTGATACTGGATTGTGTGATCATAATCCTTCAACAGCTCAAGCCAACGTCGTTGTCGCATGTTGAGTTCCTTCTGGGTGAAGAAATACTTGAGACTTTTATGATCCGTATAGATATCCACTTTCTCTCCGTACAAGTAGTGTCTCCAGATCTTCAACGCGAAAACGACTGCTGCCAACTCTAGATCATGAGTAGAGTAATTTTTCTCATAATCTTTGAGTTGTCGAGAGGCATAGGCTATAACCTTTCCATGTTGCATAAGGACACAGCCTAGACCTTTGCCTGAAGCATCGCTGTATATGACAAATTCTCCCGATCCTGATGGAATGGTCAGAACAGGAGCTGAAATAAGTCTCCTCTTGAGTTCTTGAAAACTCTTCTCATATTCCTCGCTCGAATGATACCGATATCTAATAATCAAACTTTCATCTCTTGGCGTTCTATGAGAGCCATTTGGTATTGAGCTTTGGAAAAGGGTTTAGTATCGGGTTCAAGATCGATACAGAATTCAATTTCTCAGTTTGGGGATAAGCCAGGAAGTTCCTCAGGAAAAACGTCAGGAACTCATTAACAATAGGAATATCATTCAAGTTTGACGTATTTTTGTTCAAATCAATGACATAGGCTAAAAAGGTTTGACATCCGTTTTTCAATAAACGAATGACTTTATGGCTAGAAATAATAGTTATAGATTTCAATGGTTTAGTTGCTTGAATTTGCATGACAGGTTGATTAGGAATATGAAAACTAATAATCTTATGAAAACAATCAATTTTAGCATGATGGGTAGTCAACCAATCAATTCCTAAAATCACATCAAATTCATGCATCTCCAAAAAAATAAGGTCAACAGGTACTGTGAGGTTGTTGATTTGAACTAGGCAAGATTTATAGATAGTAAATGTAATAGGTATTTCTCCCAATGAGGTTTCAACTGATAAGACAAGATTTAAGTTTTCAATAGTCAAATTTAAACGTTGAGTACATATAGGTGAGATAAAAGAGTGGATAGAGTCAGTATCTAACAGAGCGTAGAATTCACGAGAATTTATGAATAACTTACCAGTTATCACCTCCTTCGGTTTCTTGACTGTTATCGTCAAATCGAATCCCGAGTACTTCATTCGGATCTTCACGTATTTCAACCATGGGAATACCACTAAATAATTCTCTAACGAACTGTTTCTCGGATTCCTCAACTTCATCAGTAGTAACGTACCAATGATTTCTATAAGAATAGTATTTTCGATAGACTGCAGTTTCCATGATAGTGACTAACTTAACCTGAATTCCTTTAAATTGTAACGCCCAAAAGTATAGAAACATCATTTTTAAATAATCTTGAAACTCATAGCTGGAACACCATAAATCCCAAAGACTAATATGAAAAGTCCATATATTCTGATCCTTTGTTATAGAGCATAACCAGGTGATATGACTCTCCCAATTAGTGAGTAAATTAAAGGCAATAATTTTCGCAAGTTCATTACTTCCTTTAATTGCTTCTAAGAACGGATCTGGAACGACTGTAGAAGAGCTTTCACCTTTATCCTTACTGGATAGAACACGCATAATTTTTGCCTTAGGCAAATGATTCAACTCTGAGTTTGTAAGAAGATTATTCGTCGCCTCTTGTTTTGCAGCTACATTTGTTTCGGTCATTCCATAGTTAACCTTTTGATTTCCAGATGCCATACTTAACTGTGGTCACAAAATAATTGTTAGTTCAAACAAACTGACTCATCACTTCATGTCCCTATATTCAAATCAACTCATTAGATAATAAAATCTAATTTAGGTGGGACACACTAGTGACCGATTCTATTCGTCTCTCCCCTCCTAATTCTAACCCCAGATCTCCATTAAAGACCATATCCCTAAGCTCTGATACCAACTGTGACGCCCCCAAATCTGAGCCCACACAGCCCAAACTTGAGTCGTCAAAAGACTACAACAAAATTATTACAACAAATCACAACGTACAACAATACAGTGTATAATAATACACAACTAAGTCTTCACTATTATTGCCACACTATTTTACAACACGTGAAGACTACGACAGCTATTCCTCAGACTCTCACTCCATCCCCCGGCTAGACCCTGTTACGTTTTTATCACCTGTTAAAAAATAATGGAACAAAAGAAAGGGTGAGCTCAAATAGCCCAGTAAGAAATATCATGACTAAGATAATGACGAATAAATTATCATTAGCCTTCAACAATTGAGTTCTTGATAGAATACAATAGACTACAAGGTTTATATCAAAAACTGTAGTTAAATTCTTAAACAATGTTCAGATCAATAATAGCAGCGGAATGAGCAATCTATTAGAAGAATAATGCAGACTATAATGTCCACTCGCTTCTCTTTTTAGTAAAAATATCATCAACTTTTATCATCTGAAATACCATTAGTCAAAATAATACAACTTCACAGTTCCTGGTCATAATTATGCAGATCAACAGTTCATCTTTGCACTACGGCCCAAAGACATTCAATATAACACCAACGGTCATGATTATACCAGATTCAGCCTTTGGTCATAATCATACCAACCAACAGTTCATCTTTGCACTACGGGCCAAAGACATTCAATATAACACCAACGGTCATGATTATACCAGATTCAGCCTTTGGTCATAATCATACCAACCAACAGTTCATCTTTGCACTACGGGCCAAAGACATTCAATATAACACCAACGGTCATGATTATACCAGATTCAGCCTTTGGTCATAATCATACTAACCAACAGTTCATCTTTGCACTACGGGCCAAAGAGAACATTCACCACGTGCCATAAAAGACACCGAACAGATGTATCGCCTTTAACCTAGTATATCGCCTTTAACCTATCATCTGTTCAACAATTAAATCACATCTGTGTCCCCGGCCACAGATATTCACAACAGCTTGATTCTTGATGATTAATACAAATAACAGTGATACAAATGATGAACAGAAGAACAGGATAAACAATAAGTATCAGAAGTTTACTTTGTGCAGATTCAAATAATGTCCAAATTGCCAACATGATGTGGAGTGAAATTTAAAAATGATATTCAAGATCCACAGTTCAGAATAACGGTTACAGTTCAATAGAAAAGTTCACGTAAATAGGAAGGTTCAGTTGAAATAATGAAGTTCAACTATTATGGAACATATAATATTTTCAGGAATTATAGAAGCAATAGTTCCATAATAAGTTTCGATTTAGGAGTATGAAAGAAAATAATATCCCTTACCGTAGCAGGTTTGATTAACAAACGGTGAAGGAAATTAATATCCCTTACCATAGTAAGTTTGAATAATGGAAGATGAAAAAGATGGTATCCCTTATGAGTATAAAGGAAAATGATATCACTTACGAATATGGAATAAAAGTGTCATGTGATAATTCGTGTAGACAAATTATTTCCACACGAGACAAATAAAAAGGGTTATTCACCAACAGGCGATAATCCGCACCGTAAGGTTATTCCCATCAATTTGAATACGAAGAGTTATTCACCAAACAGGCGATAATCCGCACCGTAAGGTTATTCTCATCAATTTGAATACGAAGAGTTATTCACCAAACAGGCGATAATCCGCACCGTAAGGTTATTCTCAAAGATTAATAAGGAATGAATACAAAAGGTTATTCACCAACAGGCGGTAAACCGCGCCGTAAGGTTATTCCCACAATTTAATACATGGAAGTAAATGGCACAAGAAAGAAACGATATTATTTTCGAGAATCAAAGAATGATAATCCCTTCAAGTAAGAAAGAAAATAATATCCATTTATGATGATGAAAAGAATGATACCCCTTACCGTAGTAAGTTAGAATACGAAAGAAGATGAAAGAATATGATATTCCTTACCACAGTGAATTTAAGAGTGTGAAAAGAATAATATTCCTTACCGTAGTAAGTTTAAGAGTATGAAAGAAAATGAAATTCCTTACCTTAACACGTGACTGGATATTGATTTAAATGAGGTTGATCAACCTATATATTTATAATAAAATTAGTAATTACCACATATAAATTTCAAGGTGTATGATAACTCGTATAATATGAACTATCAAAATTATATATATTTAACATAATTTTTGTAGTATAATATAACTACTTTTAAATAGTTTTAAAAATAATATTCCAAAATAAATCTTCCAAAGAAAGCTTTTAAAAATGAATCTTCTTAAAGAAGAGTCTTCTAAAGGAAGATTTGTGAATACCGTGAAAAATAGGAATTTATAAAATTACTACTCTTTAATAAAAGACTTACTTGAAAAATTCCTGCACTCCTTTTGGCTTTCAAACTCTCAAAATAACCTTACTATTCTCAGAGAAAACTCATAAAATTCTTATAGAAAAATTCTATGTTTTAGGTGTGATTTTTCTATTCAGCTGAACAAGCTATTTATAGGAGAAAAGAAGTTACTATGCACGGTAGGTGAAATAAAAAAAATTCAGCAGAGGCTGCGCAGCAGCCTCCACCAACTCTTCAGCAATTCTCACATTTCTCACATTTCATGTGGGCCCCACAATGGGTCCCACATGTTTCTTACTATTCACTTACTATTCACGTTACTATTCACGTCACTATTCACGTCACTATTCACGTTACTATTTCAAATAGTAAAAATTAATTATATATTTTTTTATTTATTTATTTATTCTTCCTGTGAGTCCAACATATAAAATAATGTTACCACAATAATGTAAGAAACACGTTACATATTTTTATTAATTTAATAATATAAATTATAGTGTATTTGCTACTGTGACAATTATTAGATTCAATAATTTTAAACTACAGTGCACCAACAATTATTGACTCGATGATATGAAATACAGTGTAATGATAATTATTGAATCAATAATGCAAAATACTGTGTAGCAACAATAATTGAATTGATAATATAAAATATTATGCAGTGACAATTATTGATGAAATGATGCGTAACAGTTACGGTGTCAATAATATGAGACACTGTGCAATACCGTGTGCTACTGTAGAGTACCGTGTGCTACAGAAAATACCATAAATTACCGTATGCTACTATTCTTTTATCACCGGTACTTTAACAGTTAACACCGTTGACTATTTTTATTTAAAAAGGTTACTTCTGTCGTTTTCTATATCCGACAAATATTCTGTTGTGGGGTCCACAAATAATTTGTTATTTCGGCGCCGTCGTACGACACGAATATTCCCCGACAAAACGAATATTGTCCGTCAAAATAAAATTTGCACATAACATCCTTAACTTTCAATTTCGTCAATTTAACCACTTACTGTTTCATGAAAAATATATATGAAGAAAAATTAAATTTTATATTTCATAAAATTCGGGGTCTTACACATGGTATAAGAATCTTTTGTCCAATTTCAAAAAGAAATATAGAGAAAAAAATATTACGGTGATGCGATTTAATTGGTGTTATAACAATACTTTTTTGTTTAGACTTAAATGGATCATTTTATACTTTTGGGTATATATGCAAAAGCCTTTCTTTTGAATTTTTAGATTTTTTTTTCATCATTGGATCTTACTAAATGACTTGCAATACTACAATTTTTTCACAAAAAATACTGTTCATTGATCATAGATCGATGGTTAGAGATACTGGAGACAAATAAATACTGCAAAACTTCTCATTCCGTTTTGTCAATAAAGAAAAGGTGTGTGGGATACCCGAAAATATTATATTACACAAATTTGAGTCCGCTATCGTTAATCAATTATTTGCTTTAAACCTGCCAAAAACTAATTTTAAGATGGGAATGAATAGCACACTAATGTTTGCCTAAAAAAGAAACTATGACTGGATTGAGTATCAATCTTTTTTGTATTAATAGTTAGACTCTCAATTCTATTATGGAACTGAGAGTCCGCAAAATTTTTAGATTTTTCAATTTAGAAATATTAGATACAGTACTCAACTGTTATATTAATTGTACCGTGCCTTCAGAAATGGATTATCTCTAGTTCAAATAAAAAATTAAGCATTATATCTATTTTAACTATTAAAAAATAAGGTATGATACGAATTTTAATATTATACATTATTTTTTAATAATTAAAATAGATCTAATATTTAAATATTATACACTTATAATTATTCCTATATAAATTGGTGCCAGAAGATATTTATTTCAGAAAAACATAACCCTAATCAATCTTACAAATATTACAGCAAGTCAATCTTATCTTACAAATAGCATGTTAGATTCCGGTAATTGAAAAATCTCTGTTAAATCGATTCTATTAAACCTTAGCTGGAAAGATCCTATTCTCACCGTTGATTACTTGTGATCTGATGTCACTCACTACAAACATCAATGCTCAATCAGTTACTTTTAACGCAGCCCCCCCTTTCCATATAAAAACAAAGAATATACAGTACCGGTGATGGGTTCCCATTGATCTGATCTGACGGTGGAGAATTGCCCGGGAAGAATTTACGGAGCCAGACTGTTCGACCTTCGAAGGATAGCCACAAGGGAAGTGTGCCGTTTGAGGTTCAAACTTTTATCCCCTAACGGCCATGAGAACCGTCAATTGCCGTTAACATATCCAGTGCCCTACAAGCCTACGAAATAACGGTGGAAAACGGAGACGACGGTGGCCTTATATTCGTTATATACGAACTTGTTTATTTATTCTGCGTCTTTCAACGGGCGAGGTGTTTTTTCCCGAACCAAACCCCCTCTCTCTCTCTAAACTGAGACGTTTCTTTGGCATCAGGGGTCGATGAGCTTGACTTCGATTCCCGCCACTTCTATCTATTCTATTAGAGGTTGTTTACTTTCAGATTACTTTTCTAAAATTGTTTTTTTAAGGACCTTATGTTGTCAGTTATCATCAAAACAATGTTTTAGATGGTAGAACTAGCTCTGATCCATTTAATTTTGGGTTTCTTACGTTTTTTTTATTGAATTGTGTGCATGTATAGCATATGACTTGGGTGTTGCTAATTTATTTTATGATATGATTATAAAGTTTTTAAGATCTGGGTTTTAGTTTTTATTTTTGTTTTATTATTCGCGGTGGGAAGTTTGAAGCTATAATTGTAATTAGGGTTTTAGTAATTTCTGCTGACTAAAGTTGAACTAGTGAAATTTGTTTTGAGGGTTTCCATGTGTTTTCTGTTTGTTGTGTTGAGATATGAATTTTGTTTTATGGATTGCGAATTTTGATTAGGGGGTTGCCTTTGGAGGTGATTCTTAGAAGGAATGGTTGACTTAAAATCAGAGGAGTGTTGTCTGGAGAACAAGCAATCTGCAGCCTTATCAAGCTCTTCGGTTTCTGAAACTAGTGCGAGTGTTACGGTCAAGTCACCAGGGATAAACAGCCCCACGACTGACTTGCCAGCTCTCCGGTAGTGCTATTGAACTTCTATACCTTCTTTTTGTAATTTTTTGTTGTATGGATAATCATTTATTTTAACTGAGGCTGTGTAAGTGCATTCAAAACTTCCACTACTGAATACTAGTCTTTTGGTTTAATAATTCTAAGCAAAAATTTAGTATGTTCTGTCCATCCAATTCTTCTGTGGATATTCAAAATTTAGTATGTTCGTTCCATCCAAGTATTGTGTGTGTATTCATATGGCAAGACTCTTGAAATTGAAAGACAGGTTGGAACTTGTGCAAATGCCCTTGAACTTATAAATATGGAGAAGTTGAATGTAGCACATTTCAGTGAAATGTGAAAATGCTTGTGGTTGTATGATTTATAATATTTATAAATGGATTATCACTGTATAAACATAATTATGGACATTCTTCCTCTCCCAAATAAAAAGAAGATAATTCGTAAACAATGAGTGTGATCACCCTTAGGCGCAATAAACTTATTAGTATGTTGAGGGGTCCAAATAGACCTCTCTCTTTTTCAACTGGTTGATTGGTTGAAGCATCAATACCTAGCATGAAGCCTATGTAACAGTGATTGCTTATGGCACACACATAGGCCGCATAATGCCCCAAACACCCCCCCTCCCGCTCCCCCTCCTCTGTGTGTGCAAAAAAAAAAACCTTTCTTTTAACTGTCTCTGATATCAGATGCAACATATCTTATAATTCTTGATAGCAGTCTTGGTCACTAGCATTAATAATGTAAAATTTCTCTTTATAGGCGGCGGACTACTGGGCCTATTCGGCGAGCAAAGGGGGGATGGACTCCAGAGGAGGTAGGTCTTATTTTTGAGACTCGAAGTTATCCATATCTATATTTTTCTGGAAGCTTGAGGCTTCTATTGATCCTTTTTGTTGAACTATCAAAAAGTGGTAGTCTACCACTCGTCTTCAAAATATTAGCTTTTGTTTCTTTTACCAAAAGTTTTGATTCTACCAGTGATGTGCACTGGATGATATCTGGTCTGTGCCCTGGGCGCTCACATTTATTCCCCTATAGACTTAGATTTTATAATGTTTACCTGTGATGAATTATCTTTTCTGGCTTGATACTGCTTGTCATTTTGTTATTGTTTTGGGTTATAAGTTTTGGTTTAACCTCCTGAATTTTCTACAGGATGATACATTAAAGAGAGCTGTTACAGTTTTCAAGGGGAAGTGTTGGAAAAAAATAGGTTTCTCTATTCCCTTTTTGTGCCTTTAGTGGCTAGTTTTATTTTTTGAAGGCACATTGCATTTGTTAGTTTCAATTACGTTAGCTACCATAACTAGATCTTTCATTTAAAAATTCATAATTTTCTTGTATCATTTATTCTCTTTGTCACGATTCAATATTGTCTTATTATTGTTATGCTCATCGTATATTTGTTGTTGTCGCTAGTTGAAATAAAAGAAGTAACCTGCTCATATTTTGCACAACAACTTATTTTGTTATGTTATTATTGATTCTTTTTCTATTTGTACAAAATTTATTCAACCTTGATGTCCTAGGGAATATCCATGAATCCCTTTTGATGTTTCTCTGTATATCTCTCCCATTTTTAGTTGCACCTGAGCCCTGCTCCTCCTTGAATTTACAACAGCCACAAACCTTATTGGGATTGGCAAATTCTACCACTTAAGCTACCTATTGGTAGTAGTTTATTAAAGCCACAGATGGAGAAGAGAAATGCATTCGAAAGAATTTACAAGGGTGTGCTTTGTACAATGGCATTACTTAGTGGCACTCAAGCTGAGATTTCTTTACATAAGCGTACTAATACAAATTGATTCCTTCCAACTTACCTACAAAAGGAAAATAAATAAAGAAAAAATAACTCCTGCCAAAACTTATTACCCTAGAATAGGAGAATATATTAATTGAAGCTCATCTTAGTTGTGGATAACATGCTAATTCTGTCTATTTATTTGGTTTTGATAAACTAATCCTAAATCCATCAATTGGAGTTGGAATTGCTATTTCTCCCACACTAAACAAAGGATCAGATCTCTTGTAACACGATGCTTGTTAGTGGTCTGTGAACCACTCGGGATACACTGGTGGTGGTGTATTTGTTTTCTATAGCTTCTTAATGCTACTTAAATGCAAACCATCAGCTTCTTTTGGAGGTGTTCTTTCGAAAAGAATGCTGCCATTGACTTGCTAAATTTTAATGCTTTAGGCAAAGAGTGATGGTTTTTTAATATCTGGTATATGTATCAATGTAGCAATATGATTTTTTTTTTAAATTTCATTTTAAAAATATTCCATCCAGCATCTTTAGGTTTCCCTCTATTTTATTTTATTTTAAACACATCTCAGCATCTCTAAATTAATAATTGTTCTATTTAATTGATTCTCAAATAATATGGTTGACGTGTATGCAGCTGAATTCTTTCCGGATAGATCAGAAGTGCAGTGTCTGCATCGATGGCAAAAGGTTCTCAATCCAGAACTTATTAAAGGACCTTGGACTCAAGAGGTTGGCACCATTTTCCCCTCTTTTGTGGACATTTGTTATTGCAAATGGCATTAGAATATTATTTTGATAAGCTTTCATACTCTTGGTGTTTAAATACTTTATTTTTTTTGCTTCATAGGAGGATGAAAAAATCACTGAACTGGTAGCAAAATATGGACCTACGAAATGGTCCGTCATTGCAAAATCTTTACCTGGTCGCATAGGGAAACAATGCCGTGAGAGGTATATCACAATTGACATTATTTGCATTATATACAATTTGTAGGTGATTTTGATTTATTTATGTAATAAACACATTCCAACTTCTCTAGATTTTGAGTATTATTGCATACATCATTCTATCTTTTTGTTTCTATATTTGACTTGGGCGTCTTTTTATTTTTGGACACATGACTTAGGTGTCTAAGTATATGTGATTTTGTGTCATATAGATTTTGGCCGCCACACTTAGGCACACATGACACATATATATACAGATACACCATAATCATGTGCAGGAGGGATGTTCTAATATTAATCATCATCATCGGCCACCATGTAGCTTAGGAGATAACTTAAATTCCTTCATTTCATTCAGTTGTTGGTAAATTTTTTAGTCAAATCTTTTTATATCATCTCTAAGTATGTAAGAAAATGACGCTCTCAAATATACACTCTCTTTTATCAGTTCTGCCATTAAGGAAGTTCTTTGCTTATTTTTTGGCTATTATGGAGAATAATAGTAAAATGGTTTCAGGTGGCACAATCATTTAAATCCAGATATAAAAAAAGATTCTTGGACATTGGAGGAGGAATTAGCCCTCATGAATGCCCATCGAATACATGGAAACAAATGGGCTGAAATAGCTAAGGTTCTACCGGGAAGGTAATCAATTGTTCATGTGTAAGTAGGTAGTTCTATATTTAGTATTATTGTCCCTGGGGGCCCACATGATGCTGTAATGATCTCAATTTTGCTATTTTTATCTCTAAGTAGATCTTGTGTCGAAAAATTAGCAGAACATATATATAATGTCACGATTACCTAAATTTATATTCTTCTAAACAGTCAAGTGAAAGACTTTACTGCGGTATATTGATTGTTGTCATGCTATGAGGAATCGTGTATTTAGATACTACTCTAGTCGGTTGTAAATTGCTAATTTTCTGTGCTATCCCTTCTCTTCAAGTGAACTTGTTTTTAATGTAGCAGGACAAACATTACGGAAACAATTCCGTAGCTGGTTTAATTGCAATTTTTTTTTTTGGATAGGTGGCTTAATTGCAAACTAGATTGTGTATCAAGAAAAGGGTTCTTTGGGGATTTTTCTGCTGGATTTTTTGGGGCTATACAGTATGTAGAACATAGATGCGCCTTTAGGGAGTTGTTTTTCTTATTAGAAGAATCAAAGATTGAGCTTATGTAAGCTATTATTTTGTAGTTGCTGTATGTAGCAAAGTAGTGAATAAAGAAGACTTAGCAGAGAAGAAGAAGATAAAACTCTAATCATCATATCTTGGGTTTGTGTTACTTCACACAAATCTCTAGACATGCTTCAAAAACTCTCACAGTTCTGATACATGTTTTAGGTAGATTTATTGTATTCTTAAACTTATAGGCAGTACTCCCTTTTGGAAAGTAATTCACTTTAACCTTAGGAATGTAGGAACTTGGTAAACAGTTGCATAACCCAACAACCCATGACTAATAAAATCACTTGCATGAATCACTAGTATAACTCGTACCCATAACACCAGAATTTAATCAAATTCTTATCTTTAAAGTCAGAAGAAAAGATGTTCAGATATTCTCTACCCTTACTGACTATGTTACATGGACTCGGGTCCGGGTGTCGGTTACGGGTATGTGTCTAGGTGTCGGATTTAGTAAAACAATTTCTTCATACACGTGGACATGGCTGAGATAAAATGTTTGACAACTTGTACAGCTACATTGTCTTCCTTAAGCAAAATTCCATTATAATAAGCATATACATGAACATGAAGACATCCAAATGAGATCAGACAATTTTTTTCTTAATCTTTTGCAGCAAATCTGTTTTTTCTTTCCTCATCTATTTTATTTCTCATTTTTAATTTTCTTTCGCTGACGTCGCATGTCCAACACAAAATGCCATGTACCACACCCATGTCTGGGCATTTGGTGTTTAACACGGGTACTTCACCCATTTGGAAGAGTCCTTTCATCTTTTTTGAGTTGTTTTCTAAACGCTCCTACTACAGTGGGTCCTGCTCTGAGAAAGAACCAAATCCTAAAATTTTCATCTTCTTTAAGTTTAATTTTTTCTGCTAGCATCAAATGGACTGCATCATGTATTTTTTGATCAAATGGATTGCATCATGTATTTTTTGACCTAGTACTTCAATACTGTTAAGTGATTGTCACGGTTATAAGGCCATCCATGTAGAATGCGTTTTCTAGAGCAAGACAGGACATTTCTATTGGATCTTGCAATTGGTGCAGACGGTTTTGGTGTCACATAGCTACATCTATCTAATCTGGATTCAACCATAATATTTGGAGTAATGTATTATTAATCAATCTACTGACTGATATACGTGGGTAGGTTGGATCATGGATGTTACAGACTTACAGTAAAATAGAAGACAACATTCTAGATCATGGGACTCTATTCTATCTCATGATTCATTTTCAATATATATGGTTAATTTGAAGACAATTCAATATCTTTCATAAAATTTCAGTAATATTAGAAGACCCAAAAACTTATTGGATACAGGGTCGTGACAATCAATTGAAGTCATAGACGAGATGAGGGCCACAAGGATCTTAAGATTTTCAATCCTTTCTTACTAAATCTTAAAAGAAGTTTATAGTGAACCTGAAATGTCTGCCTCCCAAGCTATGTTTTATCGCATATCAGATCTAAGGTTTTAGCTTAGTGTTGTTTGGATCCCTACTGCCAATAGAGGTTGTAGGTTCTTTTTATGTGCTGTTATTTTCTCAGCTTTATATTACTAGCAAAACCCCATCATAATCATTAGTTTTATTTGCATCTTTGGACCAATTAGGATCATGAGCATGCTGGATTTGTTTGAGCTGCAGTATTGACTAAATTAATATATATATATATATATATATATATATATATACACACACACACACACGTGTGTGTTTATTCTTGCTTATTACAGAATTGTTAATTACAGGACTGATAATGCTATTAAGAATCATTGGAATAGTTCTTTGAAGAAGAAGTTAGAGTTTTATTTAGCTACTGGAAACCTTCTGCCAGTTGCAAAAAATGGTCTTCAAACTAGTGCAAAAGACTTGAGCAAAACAGCTTTAACTGGAAAACTGGTTGTTTGTTCTAATAGAGGGTCAGAATCAACTGTCCAAACTTCATCGGGAACTACAGAAGTATGCAAAACTGAAGAAAACGGAAAGGACCAATTAGAGTCCTCAACCCCATCCCATGATATGGGTGCTTCATCAGCTGTCCTCCCTTACGAGCCTGCTGATTCTGAAGTTGCCATATGCAAGCCACAGTCGTCAAATTTAGATAACCATGTAGCAACCAATAGTGAAGACAAAGCAATTGCAACATCATCTCAATTTGGAAGTCTAACTTATGGTTCCTTGTACTATCAGCCACCCCTATTAGAACATTATCTCCCACCCGATTCAGATCTTTTAAATATGACCAGGATGCAGCTTGAAGCTGCCTCTAGTCCTATAGTATCGCCTATAAATTTCTACACTCCACCTCCTGTGAAGAGCAGCAGTTTGTATGGGCAGACTCCAGAATCCATTCTGAAAATGGCTGCTAGGAGCTTTCCAAATACACCTTCCATCTTGCGAAAAAGAAAGACTGAAGCTCCAACAGCTCTACTGTCAAATAAAAATGGGAAGGTGGATGGCGAAGCAGTCGAGGACAGATCTAATGTTTCTGATAAACTGGAGCAAAGTAGCAGTTTGGAAAATTCTGGGTCACTTGACAGGAATTTGTGTTCAAGTCCTGCTTGTGTTGGTAATGGTTTCAGTGTGCCATGCAATGGTAAGGCCTTCAATGCATCTCCGCCATATCGATTAACATCCAAACGAACTTCTATTTTCAAGTCCGTGGAAAAGCAGCTTGAGTTCACATTCAACAAGGAGCAGCGTGACAGTAGTGCTAAAGCTCTGGAATTGATATTGATAGAAAACCCTCCTGTCAGTGAAGATTGTTCTAATGCATCAAACATGGGTGTGACCTAGAAGCTAAACTGTAAGTGTCTCTTTGAGTTGCAACCTTTCCGACAATGTGCTTTAACCTTTTATTGTTTATAATGAAGATTGTTCTCATGCATCCAACATTGGTGTGACCTAAAAGTTAATCTTTGAGTTGCAACCTTTCTACACAATGTGTTTTAGCAGATTATTGTTTATACTTTTATGCAATGTTCTAAAGAGCGCTATGTGGACCTAGGCGGAGGGAGCTTCGAGCACTTAGGCCTTGTAGGCAGGGCCTAGGTGTTTTCCTAGGTGGGGCGTAGTAGTCGTTTTCCAAGGCGGGCCCTAGTCGTTTTCCTAGGCAGGGCCTAGGTGGCTTCCTAGGCGGTTTCCCTAGGCAGTGTAGTTTTATTATTACTTTTTATATTTGTAAAAAATTAAGTCTATTATTTTGTATTTATAATAACATTAATGTTATATTTATAAAAAGTGGTAGTTTAGGGATTGATTTAAAACATTGTCAAATTAGGGGGCCAAGTTTGAATTGGGATAGAAATTTGGGATACTTAATTATAGCAATTTTAACAAATTAAAAGGATATTATCTTATGTTATCCCATCTCATATGTTGGAAGAAACCAGATTACAACAACGCATTATTTAGGGAAATGGAGGAAACAAGTTGCCATTGATGGTGGTGGAAGGTGATAGCGATGACATTGGTCAGCCCCACAGTGGCTAGGTGGGCGCCTAGCACCTACTCGACGCTGCCTCGCTTCTAAGTGGCGCGTAGACCTTATTTTAGACTGCATTTATGCTCAGTTTCTCGAGTTTTACTTCTACCGAAAAGTAAAAAAAAAAGAAGTAAGTTTACGGAACATATTGATATACTGTTTATAGGATGAAGATTTGAAGTTACGAGTAGGATATGCATGTAGGTAGAACAACTCCTTAGAGGTTTGACAAATTTAGTAGCAAATATATCTTTGTAGGTTTTAGGACCTTGGCTCTCTTCACCTTAAAGGCCAAATGTAGATTTCTTTAATTCATAGAGCCTGCTTTAGAATATCATGCCAACCACTATAGCATAATATTTCCTTCTCTAACTAAGGTTTGGCAAAAAATATTTAGTAGATTTATTCTTTCATAGAGCCTGCTTTAGAATATCATGGCAGCCTATACGGCATAATATTTTCTTCTTCTACTAAGGTAGGGTGGAAAAAATTTAGGTACTTCTATTTATTTACTTATTTATTTTGTACCTTTTTAGGTTAACTTTGTTTCCAAAATGGAAAGAAAAGCAGGAAAAATGTTTGAGGATGGGCTCCAAAATAATTTAAGTACATTGATCCAATTGCTATAACTATAACTGACTGTTAACTATTTTGGTAGCGTATTGATTCTCACCTACGTAAAGTTTATGATGATTGATGCATGAATGGACTTTTTAAATGGTACTGTGGTATGAGTGGTTTCTTTTCCCATGAATATACGACTTGTTGAAGTAAATTTGAAACATTTATTCAAAATTGATATGAATTCATTTGATTTTAATTAATACAATTATGAATATTGTAAACTATGTAAAAATTACTATTAGTTAAAAGATTTATTGTTTTCAAAACTTGATGAATCCCATCAGTTTTGAATTTAAACATGTCTCAAAATGACTTTAAACAGTCGAAATTGGTCTTATATTTGAAACTGAGGGAGTATAACTTTTGCTTTTGTATTATGCTAATCTATGTGCAGACCTTATAAATATATCTGTTATTGTTATTATTATTCTTGTAATAGCAGCTCTGCTATTTCTTTTACAAGGAAGCTAGTAAGAGTGGAGACTTGAAGACATGGATAATTTCATTTGTTTTCTAATTTGACTGCTATAATTGTTGAATTAGGAATGAAGGCTGGAATTACTCTTCGAGTAGGAAATTTTCTTTGGAGCCAGCTACAAATTTTACAAAGGCGTAGCGTCATGGTAATCAAATCAGATGCTCAAGATCTGCCACTTGAACACGCCTAGAGTCGTTGATTTCTCTCAAGGCGCCTTCCACAAGTTGAATCCAGAAGCAGTCCTTTTCCTAAACTTGGCATCATGACAAAACTTTTATCAAAATTAGTATCCCGATTGTTCTCTTATGTTTAGAGTAATCCATTAGTTTCGATACATATTCGGGTTGTAATGGGTACATAGAAACCAACCCGCAGAGAAGAGGGACTTAATAAATTTTCTTGTACTTGATTTTTAGCAATAAGATCCAATATTTAAAGTTACCTTATTGTATATCTTTATACTAGAGGAAGATAATAAAGCTTTATTTGTTGCTTGATGCATTACGAGATGATGAAGCTTTATCATCATGTTTGAGGGGGTGATGTTTGCTTACTCACACATTTGTTACTAGTGTTATTTTGTTGGTATTATAATTTTTCAAGGTGAAACATATTGAACATAAATGTACTAGTTCAGTCACTCGTCAATTAAAGAAATTGTCCACAGGAGATGAGCGCATATCGTTTAGTTGCCTGAAATGTCCCTTAGAAAGCATAGTTCTGCTGTTTTCTACAGTTTTTTGGGGGTCAAATTCATACCGTCCACTACAGTTATTTGCAGTTGCGTGGCTGTCCATTAAATGTTTCATTGTGATTTATGTGCTCTCTTGAACATTGTGATCAAATCATTGAAATTTTGGTTGAAGTCAATATTTTTTTATAATCAAGGCAAGGTGGTGGTACAGCGGTGCTGGCACCTGTTGTGGTGGTCACCGGCGATTGTGGTGGTGCGGCGACATAGGAGGTGGAGGAATATTTTGTAAAAATGTTTGAACTCGAAGTTCTCTTTTGAAACTCTTATGTTTGGACTTGCAAGTAAATTTAAATGTTGATGGGCTCTTGTTCTAATTCAATTTTAATAATTTAATTTATCCAACAGCCGCATAACACATCGTCCACATCAAATATTCAGGTAAAAAAAAAAGTTCAATGATTTTTAAAAAAAGAAAAATTAGTATAATATAACGTAAATGTAAATCGGACCTAATTTAGTGATTGTTAAAGCATTCAAATTTAGGGGATAAAAAATAAATATCTTAATCTAACCCCTCGAAATTCAACCTCGTGTTCCTCACTAATTCTGCTGCCGGTGTAATGCCGAAATTCCAGTGATAAAATTTGCACTCCATTCCAGTCAAAAGGCTTTGCAACATTTTCTCTCTTTAAGTACGTAGTAGGGGGTTAAACCAGTAGAGGAAAAATATATGCAGAAGAATTTTCCTGATAATGCTCTTCCAAACTACTTAATATGCAATTAGACCTTATTCTACATATCCACATTTTCCAACCAACAGAATATATACACAAGCAAAGCATCTTTTGTACAAAAAGAAAACTGTACCTCCAACCATGTGTTGTCTGGATCCAGTTCAAACAAATGAACCAGCATCCCCGATGGACATGTCTTCAGAAGCAGGTTCCAGATTACCTGCCCAGAAGATGTAATCATTGCTTTTTTACTAGAAAAACAAAAACAAAATTATTTTATTAGCATTGAACCCAGTTGGTTACAGAACAAGTAAATAATGAAGATGAATATAAGTAATTTTGATCTTTAATTGACTGTGGTGGAACGATTTTAGAGTTTATTTATCTAGATGAAAAAAATGCTAGAATAAACTATGTCAAACATAGAAACATAGAAGGAAATAAAAGACATGAATACAAGATTTACGTAAAAACCTCAAATTGAGAAAAACCACGATATCAAAGCTTGAAAAATGAGAAAAAAAAGAATACCAAAGCATGAGCTTTATATAATGAGCTCAAATAACAAAATAGGTTACTAAACCACATTTTTCTTTTCTTTTAGGTCACCACACAAAATGATTTCGGGTTGGCTAAAAAGTCTGATCCCAAACAAGAAGTCAAGGCACACATAACGAAAAACAATCTGTCCAAATGCAGAAGGCTTAATATGATTCAAATTAAGCTTCCTAGTGTACCTACCAACTCACTCTTAATGTAAATTTACTATTTCTATCAGTGGTGAGAGAAAAAGAAGCAAGAGTGATATAGATAGTAAGAAGACAAGGCTTCCACATAATGACCTTGTGGAAAGGCACTAAAAGGGATTCGGAGGTGTATTCAGGGGCCTATCACAGTCTGAGCTTAGGGATCAGCTTAGGAAAAACTTTTGGGGGAAGGAAAAGCAGACTGGGGTTCCCTTCAATCTAACGAATAGCAGGTGATAGAGAGACAAATGTGGCATATGGCATTGACTGTCAATTCTCTTCTTTTACCCCCCTTCCTTTGTTTAATTTTATTTTTTTGCTGGGGGTGGGGTGTTGTTTATTTGGACCCGTACTTCCAAGATTGAGAGTGAATCGCTGGAGATTTCTTTCAGGTTATTTTACAAGTTTGAGGGAAGGAATGTAAGATAAGAGAGCTGGAGGGTTGGGGCAGTTCAATGTGAAGTCTTTTTACTTGATTTCCATTCAGAGGAGGAAGTTTCTCTTGGAGCGAAATTTGAAAGTTAAAAGTTATAAAGAAGTTGGACTTCTTTGCTTTGGAGGCTCCAAGTGTTGGGAAATTGTTCAAGTGTACTGATGTTCACATGCCATGGAAGTGGAGAGAGCGAACCATCATTTTTACGTTGTAAAGAGGCTCTCATGTTCTTTTTAGTCTGGTATTCTCTCCCTGTTGGATTGTGTTGAGAATCTTGAGATCAGTGTATATCGGTTCCCATACAAAACAAAGGGAAGGGAGAAGATATGACCAACAAGATGATCCCATTATGTCTTTTTAGTGCTGCATTTGGATGGATAAAAATCATCCCCCCCCCCCCCCCCCCCCCCCCCCCCCCCCCCCCCCCTTCTTCCCTTTTCTTTTACAGAATGAGGGCTAAGGCTGCAAAACTGGAATTAAGTGTCTTCTTCAAACAGTATATTATTTAAAGGGAAAGACGACCTCCTCCAGTCCCCCGGGCTCAGATGGTCTTGTACTTTGTAACTCACTGAACAAATCATCGGTGACAGTAGACAGGTGATGGTATACAAAACGCATGTAACTCCTTGAGGTCGCTTTGTCGTGTGACTTAAATATATTAAGTATTTTCATTTGCAGAGAATTTTCATTTTAGTTGGAGCCTTCAGTATCTTTCCTAATAGACTAATTATACAGCTTTGCTACTCAAACTGAATACAACTATAAAACTTCCAAATTAACTAACCTGAACATTGGGTAAATCCTTTGCTTGGAGCAAAAGCTTAAAAATGCGAACGACTAGTATTTCTTATCTGCTGATATCATGTGGCTTAGAATTTTAGACTACGTACCTGCAAAATAATCAAAACAAGGAAAAGTGAAAAAAAAGGAAGAATAACTGTGGATTGTATAAAGAACATATGTACAGAAACAAATTACAGGACCTCTGACAGGTGCAACGCATACAGAACCAAAAAAGAAGAGTACTAAGAGTGTGATCTTCAGTACCAGTCGATCACCAGAGCTTCACCAGTGTGGATTTAACACGATCTCATGCTATAGCATGAAAAGAGCGCCAACAGTTGTTTGGCGTAGCGCCTTTGAACGTCGATCAAGGCCATGAGACGCAACCTAGCTAGAATACAGAAAAATAGATTGTAAAACAGGGGGAGAACGGAATATAAATCTGTGACCATATTTTTCTATATTCAGTGTAAAATAAAATCCATTTTCTTTTTCCAAAAAGAAATTAATTATAATATTGCTTCTTAATTAAACCGGACCATATTTTTCAGTTTTAAAATACAGATAAAAATAATGAGTAGCTAATTGTTTATATAATTAAGATTTGTGGATTGACGATAAAATTTAGCTCCCTACTAATATTAAACACAGAAATTGTGTTCGCCGCAAAAAATGGTTAGTGAAAGAAAACACTCCATTTTCTAATTATTTTGATGAAATTAAATAATACTCCGTCCTTAACGAGTTTTCTTAAATGAGTCTTTAAATCGCAAACAGTGAACATTTAAACTTTTTTAACCATTTCGACAAATTATTTAGTGTCAACTAAAAGAGAAAGTCGTCTAGCAATCGACTTTCAAGACATATTTTTACCTCTTTAATTTTAATTTATGAAATATTTGGTTGTCTTTTTAGTTATTTTCATAAACTTGTGGGGTTTAATTAATGGGCTATTTTATATAGACACGTGCACAATCACATGTCATACACAATCATGTGACAATTAGGGCAGGATGAGGAACCCTAATCAGTTACAATACTGCTCAAGCTATTTCACTTAATACATATTTGAGGTGCAAAAATATTATTTTTAAGTGACATAATTATTGTCACTAATTTTATACTTTTTATCACTAATTATAGATGTGTATTAAGAGAAATTGATTGAAAAGTATAATGAATAAAAGTCGGTTTTGATAGGGCACTTAAAAGCATTCTCTTTAACCATCTCAAACCTAGCTAGCTCCTCCTCACCCTGCAACTTTCTCCCATTGTCCTAACTCTCACATTCACTCGACAAGCCGCTATCGGCAACCGTTTCTGACAAGATAAGTTCTTAGATCGCGAACAGTGAAGATTTAAGATTTTCAAACCCGTTCACTAAACTATCTAACATAAGGTGCAAGATTACAGACTAGCAGTGCTTTTACCTTTACTTCCTTAATGAACTAAGCCCAAATATATAAACCTTTCGCTTGATTATCTAGATGCATATCAGACAAAAGCAAGTGCCCAGAAAACTTTCTCAACTTGTAGCCCCGATTAATTAAACTATGACATAAATAAAAGAGTGGAGATGATTAGTAGCAAAGGAACCGAAGTTATATATATATGTTCTTGTTGCTTACAAATTGGTCCAATTAATTATTTGAGAGACCTCAAAACATGAGTACAATTTAAGTTTACCAAAACAAGTCTTTGTCGACTTGTGTTTTCTACTCAAAGCTCAAGAAACAAAAGGGTATAGTAGCAACTAATTAAATCCGTAAGAGTGTTAATGAAAAATGGGTACCTTGAAGAACTAGAAATTTGGTTCATTTACCAAATTTGATTTTAAATTTGCACATTGTGCTAACAATTTATTTTTTTTCAACTTGGGATGCAATACTTAGATCTTGATTCTAAGTGACAATTCTTCCTGATATTATTTTACGAGTATATATAGGATGCCCAACAAGAGTCTTTATCACTTCTTGCCGCCATGCAAATGGTTTACGAACATTAAAA
>OX359266.1:53401076-53658576 GCA_947179155.2 Hedera helix | reverse complement strand
TAGATGGATTTCAAACTTTTTCCCTTAACAGCGCCGGGGATATCACTGAAGAGGCACCACCAGCTGGTATGATCTTATATACTTGTACTTCAACTCAAATTCGATTAATTAATAATTTATTTCAAATTTAATAATTTAATAAATTAATTACTTAAAATGCACGTGCATGCAGGATGTGGGGAACCGAGAGCAAATGCTGAAGTACTAGAAAGAGTAGGCGCTCCTTCAATAAACCAAAATGAAGAAGCACAAATTCCAGCGAATCAAGATCAACTTCTTCTCCAACTGGCTGACCAAGAAGGATTTGATGATTTATTCAGGGATGACCCTATTATGTATGGCTTTGGCCCTTTGTCGTTTCCCTTTTGAATTACAAACTAATGCACAAGGAATATATTTCTTTTTATCTAATGAAACAATTGCACCCCATATATATGTCATTTTTTGTAATCTTAAACCTACATTTCTAAACGTGTAGTTTAATTTCGTGGCTTAAGTTGATGAATATTTATTTAGATTTCTAACTTAATATCATTAACAAGTCGAGGCATCCATCCATCATTGTTCAAGAAATGATATATAGTACTTATAACTATTTGATATTAATAAATGTTTTCTCAACAGCTTTATTCCAATATTAATTTGTAGGATGCACTACTACAAAATAGTAAAAAGATAACACCTAAAAAACGTTGTAATTTTCTCCGAGAAACGTCGAGGTTAAGGATGTCATCTATTTGACATATTTTATACAACGTTTTTAAAACGTTGTAGTTAGCTCATAATACAACGTTTTTTACTAAAAAACGTTGTACATTGTCTTTAAATAAATACTAAGATGCTTGAAAACGTTGTAGATTGTATCATTCCACAACATTTTCTGGTTTAAAACGTTGTAATACATTTAAACAAAGTTTTAAAAATGTTATAGTTCAACTTAAAAATGTTGTAGTTTAATTTAAAAATGTTATAGATTTCTAGTCAAAGAGTCAAAAACTGCTTATTGTGAATTCAAACTAAAAGATTTTACTCAAGCCAAATGTAATTGGAACGCTATATATAGGATTGAAATCCAACTGACAAAGTATATAAGGATGAACACAAAGAAACACATTAAAATTGTCAAAACCATTCCAATAGAAATTCATGAACTGTATCAAAAGGAGCATGATTTACACATTGAGCCATAACAAAGATAAGTGTTACTTCTAAAACCAAACCATAAATTTCAACACTTGTACACACTTGGACATTAAAAATTATGCAATGTTCGCTAGCTCCTTGGCTTTAATAATTACATATAATAGCAACATACACTATCATAACTTTCAGCAATGTTAATTTCTGCTTATGAGGATGACGATAGGGAACAAGCTAATCTGGAACTCAATGAGCTTTCACGGGGTCAAATCGAGGCCTCCAAAGTCCCAGACTGTACTTGTGTGAATATTTCAATATCAGTTTCCTCTATAACAGAAAAACAGTATGTTACTTGAGTCATAATAAAACAAAACCAGCATGGAGAAAATGAGATGATTAGGTTACATCACAATCATCACAAGAATAGTCAATCTTCACAAACCACTAGAATTGTAGCAATGTAAAAATGCAGACTTCAACATGCTTCCTACAAGCAAACTGGGGGAAATAATAACAATTGCCTACAAGAAGTACATAACTTCAAGTTAACAAATTCTGATTAATAATCTAAGCAGAGATAGCAAGGCAAAATTTGGACAGAAGTAGGATGTGATTAATTAGATATATGACCTCCAATACAGATATGGTAGGGAAATATATTCTGCATTGAGCTCGAACACTGAGTGTAGAGGTATTGAGTTAAGAATCTTGACTTCTACACTCAATCTATACTTCTCTGACTCAATGTCATATAACTTATATAGATATCCATCCTAGCACTGCCCATCCATCTATACTTCTCTGACTTAATGTCAATGTCGGCCACCAAACCTGAAAACAACTAGTAATGATATTAATGCTAAAAACAACATCAAGCTTACATTACATTCTAGAACGCTCCTTATGACACCTTCCATGAAGAAAATAAACCAAACAACATCAAGCTTACATTACATTCTAGAAGAATGCAAAACAACATATCTAGTAAAAAGTTAATATGATAAGCTGAAGCCAACACATACCAGAGCATGGCCACCAGAGAGAGTAACAATGTCCTTGTCAGAAAGTCCCATATGTTTTACAGACACATCTCTCAAATGGTAATTTCCTGCACCAGAATATGCATTGAAATTTAAAAGCAGACTTGCTGCCTATAAGCTTTACTACTAAAACTTAATGTTTGAGGATTCTCTCTCTTTTGTATAAAAAATTTATTTTTTAGTTCCACCGATGCGGAACTAAAAAATAAATTTACATGTATATTTACATGTATATTTTCAATCACAAGACAAAAATGGTTCGAATTTTCTGCTTTAAATATTCAGGGGATCACAAAAGTCTCTTTTCAAAGTTCTTAGAAGCCTTTTTATGAAGTTTGATTGTTTACACAGTGAGACTCGGGGCAATACCAGCCATAACGTACAATACTTCACAGGATCAAGCAACTTTTTGCAATTAAAGAAAAGCCTTTGTCTAGTTAATTTCCGACTAGAAGTAAGAAGGTACAAGGACAAGGTCAAATACACACCTATATCTCAATAAATCAAATGGACATCTGGTTTACCACTTGGAGATCCTTGGCCATTGCAGATGGGTTTAGAATTTACTATCTCATCATAAAGACTTCTGCTCAACCTCCTGCTAGAAACAATCCCCTTTACACTGAATCAACCCCCCTTCAAGCTGCTGCTGAGCAAGATATCTTTCCCTCCTCTCTTTCTACAAAGCAAATGCAATGGAGTAAATTAAGATGTAAGGTGATTCATAAATAGTTGTAGTAGTTAACATAAGCCTGATGTGATAAGAAGAAGTATCGGTCAAATGTTGAAACACCTCACCCATTCATCTATAACAAGTTCTTCCCCCCACAAACCTCACGCCTGACTCTTCTGGACGCTTTTTGTGTACCTCCAGCTCAGCCTCAGCCAGTTGACGATTCAGTTTCTCCAGTGCCTTAAAAGGACTCAAACCATCACAAAATCATGAGAGCACTCTCATATAGACAAAGTGTATGTAAATGCCAAAAAGTGCTAATTAATCCTACTTACAAGAGAAGGACGTTCAGTGTCAAGGAAAACAACTTGCAAAATTTGCTCAACTAATACTAGTTCCTTTTGCTCATCAAACTGTGAATATATCAAACAAAATTCTGTAATCACCAAAATTGAAGTTAAACCCACAATAAATTGGAATGTGTTAATTAGGAATAGATACATATTTACAATAGAAACAAAGTGTTTATATGTAGTTTAGTGCCAATTATTCAAGATTTGAATGAGAGTCCAAAACATTATGTAGCTACTGATGCAGAGTTATCAATTAAATTCAGTGATTCAAAACAAAACATAATATTTTCACTAGTACCAAAATCATTGTCATTTCAAATGGTGTGTAAACAAATGATATAACCAGAAGAAAGTATCGCAGTCATGAAGATGAGTTACATTTAAACATCACAAAGAATGCACAAGTCATTAACGAAGTTCAATTCTTTTTTACCTTCTTATTCTTGTGAGTGGATTAGTTAGTGCAACTTGTAGCCAAATTCTTTTGATATCTCATATGCCAATCAAGTGCAAGCTCTATAATCTCAAGCATCTGGCAACATCTTATTCAATCACAAGAAACTTGTCTACTTAATGAATTGCCTTCTTTAGTTCTTTAGTTCTTTTTGACCTTTTCTTTTCCTTGATCTATCACTTATTTTCATTTACAGTATGTAATTTAAAACTCTAAAAGACATGTCTTAAACATAATACAAGCCTTTAAAAGCAGCTCTGATTGTATCTGTGAAGATAATAGAAGTGGGCTCGGAGAAGCTAGCCTAGTAAAAAAACAGATTACCTTGGCTTCTAAATAAAACAGATTACCTCATTCCCTTCGACCACCACCATATCCACCACCTCCACCGTCACGACGACCACCTCCTCCGTAACCACCACCTCCACCTTCACGGCGACCACCTCCTCCGTAGCCGCCACCACCTCCGCCATATCCACCCTCACGGCCAGATCTGACCAGATCTACACCAAACAAATTTCCATAAGATCTGACCAGATCTACACCAAACAAACAGTATACACAAACAAATATACATATAAAGACGTCTAGAGAGAGAAACAGACGTCGGAGGAGAAGGATAGTTACAATGGATGGCTTTTGAGCGAGGATATCTAGATTGAGCGAGAAAGGGAGAGAGCTAAGTCAAGGATGAGTAAGGTAGATGACTTCGATGGAAAATGAGAGAGTTGTTTCACTTGTGAGGATGAGTGAGTTCCGTGTTTTAATTTCAAGTTTTCACTTCCGCGCTATTTTTTTAAGTTCCGTGTTTTTTAAATATATAACGTTTTTTTTTTAAAAACGTTATAAATTTCAAACAAATTATTGCCCCTTATAAATACATAACGTTTTTGCATATGTATCTATAACGTTTTTTGAAAAAACGTTATGAAAAAAAACACCATAACGTTTTTTACAAAAACGTTGTTGTTTAAGTGTTATCTTTTTACTATTTTGTAGTAGTGATGTCTAATTAACAAAAGACCAGTGTTGGGTTGCCTGGGAATTCAACACCCGGACCCGTTAATGTATCAAGGCATTGTTAATTACAATGCAGTGATGCATTCTGGTCTGGGTGTTAAATTTTCGGACACCATCGATTTAACCTTAACAAAAGAGTTTTTATTAGCTTTTTCTCCAAGTGGTTCATGCACATGTGCTAATTAGGCGCTTCAAACCTGACCATTTGAAAACCAAGGAAGGACTAAGGGATTAAAGGAGAAAGCCGTAGAGAAAGACCTAGCAACGATATACTGAACTTAATTTTTATAACTTAAAAATTTTCAGCAATTTGTACTGTCAAGAACTAGGTGTGACCATTGACACTCTAGCTAAACATGTAATTATGCTCACCCAAAGATTTAATACATCTTCATATATAAGCCTAGAAACCTTAGTTACCAAAGCTTTGACACTATATTAAATATTAAACCTAGAAACCCAAGTTGCAAAATTTTATTTGGTCTTAAATTCTGACATAATGCAAGCTAACAACTTATATTCAATTAAGTAGTGCTAAGTCTAATGTTTCTAGCTATGACAAGTTTTCTTGGTATATTCTACATAAGTAGATATGTCAGATAGAGATTTTATCAGCCGCTCATTCCAGTTCTAATTTTGATTATGACAAATTAATTCAAAACGTTATAGTTATGAACACTTACAAGAGTGACCTTGATTTATTAATTGATAAACACGTACAATTACCATGCATGTAAAGGGTTCAATATCAACTTGTGCGTCTGACTACAAGCTCAGAAGTCGGTGGAGTATTCATTTACAAATAAAGTATAGCAAAGCATTGGCGACACTTTTGAAATGTCGCAACCACATGCACCTTTTATAAATAGTGCCACCGGTGGATATTTAGAAAGTAACCCTACTTTAAAAGGGTCTATCCCTAACAAATGGGTAAAAGTCACCTGAACATCTATGCAGCAAAGTTGAAATCAACTACGGAGTAGTATATAGTCAATCCACCGAGAATGGTTTAAGTAATTTTTTTATGAAAATTAAGATTGTTAAATATAAAGACAGATTATAATTAACGTATTCTTTGTGTTCTTTTTGTATTTGTCTTTTTAAAGAGAAATTTATTTATTGTTATTTGTCGTTTTAAGAAGTAATTAATGATTTAGTTTCCTATATAGTTTTTAAACATTAAATACTATTGTTTTTTTAATAAAAAAAATTAATAAATTTTAGAAGAGTAATATTAAAAATTTATACCTAATATAATCAATTAGATAGAGCATTAATTATACTTCTTTATCTATATATATGCTAGTTTTCTCCTGAAACATCAATTAAAAGTAACGGAAGGAATATATTTTAATTTTATTCTTACATATGGGGAGGTGACATATCCAACTACGTAAAAATAGTTCACTATCGGATTGTATTTTGTGCAGTCAACATTGTTTGCTAGCGTTAAAATTATCATTCTCTTATAATTAAGTTTATTTCGATTTTAGTGGACCCCATACAATTTAACACAACTAGTACATATAGAATTTTCTACATTTTAATTTTAACCGCAGTATTCTATATATATATATATATATATATATATATATATATATATATATATCGATTTTTTTTTACTTAAATAACATAGGTTACTGCTGATGAAATAACAGTAAAAAAGTGGGAGTTGTTTTTGTCTATCCAAAGGGAGAAGTTGAACTCCAGACAATGAAAAGTTGGAAATTAAACCTTATATTTGTTGTTTATTAAAATAACCAATATCTCATTAACTTTCTTTTCATTTCATTGCAGCAGGCAAATATGCATCTAGTTCAACTGTGGAAATATAACACACTGCAGCACACTGTCTTGGATTCACATTCAAATGACAAGCTAAAAAAATAACAATACTACACCTTGCAGAATACAGCCTTTAATTTATTTTAGAACAAAAATAATTAAATTTTTTGAACAATACTGTAACTCAAAATTGGTCTACCTGTTATAATTGGAAGGAAGTAATTTAAGGCATAATCCTTCCGTTACACAAAAGGAGTTTAATTTTGACTTTTTAAAATTAATGCGCGACTATTAATTTATTTGATTTTAGTTAATATTATCGTAGTTATTAATTATAAATTATTCAAAAAAATATTACGCATTAATTACACTATTTGATGTTTTCAAGAAAAATAAATGAATCGCATTAATTTTAAAATCTAAAATTTTTCAAATTGACATCAAAATATTAAAATAAGACTCATTTTATGGATACATTAATTATCGTTATCATCAAACCTTTTATAATGTTTGGGTGAAAATTTTAAATTTTCAATAATAGATCGATTTGATGGATAATATATTGCTAAAGACACCCAAAACATAATCTGCACATTACCGCAGGGAAAAAGCACAACAAAAACCCCTTGTTTTATGTAGAATAATTATACAATTAATTTTCTTATGAGAATTAAGTATATTTGTGTGGGTAAATAAAATTGTCTTGCAATTAAACGCATGACTAATCCACGTGATGTATTTTCCACCCACAAATTAAATGCGCACGTAATCTTCTTCAACGTAATTAATTACAAGAACATTAATTTTGATACCTTGTCCTTCTCCCGCTATTTCTTCTCTATCCATCACATTCTCTAATTTGTTGCATCTATAAAAACGTACCCCCATCAGTCAACCTAGCTAAATGTACACAGTGCTGAACAACATTTCTCTCTTAATTGGTTATTATACATCAGTATTCGATTCATCTCTTCCCCTTTCTTAATTTCATCAATAATCAACTATCGGTCGATCTCTTCCCCCTTTCCTAATTTCCTAATTTTATATTTCTCTCTCTAAATCGGTCAATCTATCTGAAGAAAAAAAAATGTCTACTAATTCCTCCAATTCTTCTAGTGACAGTGACTCCCCAATGGTCACTAAGCCCCGTAAGGGAAAGGGAGTACTGCTGGTGGAAGTGCCCATCGTCTATGAATTCGAGTTTGATTATGATGACATTGACTTGCCAAATCAGGTTAAATTAATTTTATTTTTATTAGATCTACCCATTTATTTTACAAATTTTTGGAAAACACTTCACAAGTACATACGTACGCTAGCACACGTATATGTCTAGTTATACATGAGATCTACCAAGTTTTTCTGTTTTGTGGTGCGTGGATTATTAAGTTTATATTTAGAATCATGACTTAATTAACTAATTACTACGCATGATTGAAGCATCAGCAGCAGCCGCCGCCGCCAGAAGGGGCATTATCTTCCGAGTTAATAGCGAAGGCAAGGGGCAGAACATTAACGACCACAAAGAGTTTGGGGACTTCAGAGACATTTGACTTCACACTCCCTGATGGTTGTAATCCCATGAACGATGAGGTATTACTCATCCAATCCAGTTTCTCTACTAATTTACCTACACGTGTTTTAGATTAGTTAAGATCTAGAGGAGTGAGAAGCGAAAAAAAAATCATGGATGATAATTCGATTTGGAATTATATATTTAGAGATTAACTGATGATGAAATTAGCTCAAAATAATTGATTTGTGAAGCTTTTTGACTTGTTATATAGAGAGCTTATGAATTCTTATAAAAGCACTTTAGTTCATTAAATAGTTCAGTATATTTTGTTTGGAGAGTTGACACTTAAACAATAAGAATTATTTTTTTTTAAATTAGTACGTATTTTATCAATTAGAGGACTAGTGTACTTTGAATTTTTTTAATTCGTATGAAAGGACGTATTAAGTTATTATTTTGGGCGCAGAGGTAATAATTTTAGTGATGTATTTACAAATTAATCTAGAGCAATTACTGCAACAATTAATGTACAGGTCACAAGAAACCTGTCCCAAAGTATTCCATCTGTGTGTAAGAAGAACTATTGGCTTCCTTTGGCTCAAAGGCTCAAGGGATGGAAATGTGAAACTCGTCAACGCTTTGGCGGGAGATGTGATAAGGTAAATCTATGTATATATATGCGTGTGTATCAGAATTGATTTGCAGTAAACATTAGAAATGAGGGTTTAGCTTTAAAATTATTATGTAAACAGGTTATTTTGGGGCCATTTGATTTACGAATGAACGGCTGGATTTACTTACACTAACGTTATAAATTAATTATCTTGGTTATACAGTTTTACCAGCATGAGAGATCCGAAATGCAACAGTTTCGATCTTTCAAAGACGTAAAACGTTACATATACTTGGGGTTTCTTCCCGCAACAACATTGATTCAAGAGGGGGAGAAATTTTTGGTGAGTTCAGTATATATATATATAAAGTTGCATGTTGTAACTATATATTTTGGTTATATACATATATATATATATATATATATATATATATATATATATATATATATATATATATATATTGATTCTCATTAATTGCCTTGGTATTTTGCAGGATCTTCACCTATATATTTCACAACAACCGGATCCAAAGATAAGCTAGGGAAGGCAGTAATTACATACAAGATGTATGAGATGGTGATCACTTGGCTGAAGAAGATAATTAACAGTCAAATAAGCACCCCCCTGATTTAACAGCTTAATGTATGTGATTCGATTGAGGAGTTAATTAATGTTACAACAAAATAAATAATGAATGGTGTTTTCAGCTGTGCTTGCATATCGTTGTACTCCCCTTTGTTAATCTTGGTTAAGGACTTGTTCATATGATTAACATATTATATATTTATTCCGTTCTAAATTATAAGATCATTATTGATTTTTTAAAAGTTAATTTGATATATTTTTAAATTTAAAATTAACATGCTTTATGTAAAATAAATAAATTTAAATCTTATAATTAGTAATACTTTTTAGATAGTTTATGATATTTATAATTGTATTGACATAAACTACATGAATTCATCTTAATTTTGAATTTGAAAATATTTAAAATTGATTTTTCAAAAGTCAATATTAATTTTATAATTTAAAATTGAAATTATATATATTTCAAAGTACCGTAATGAATCGACAACATTTCCCTTTAGAAATTATCGTTTGATTTGATTTATTATTGTTGGGAAAAATGACTATTCTTTCCATGCTTTAGAAACTATCCTTTGATGCATTAATTTTTTCTTAGGAAAAAAAATATAGTCCCTCAGATTCCACTAAAAAGAGTTCTATTTTTAAAATTTTCAAACATTAAGCATATATATATTTATCTTTAAAAGAAAAAAGGTGTTAGTGTAGTAGTGGCGGTGACATTGTGAATATATATGGTGTCATTTTGTAATGCCGTGATCAACAACAAAAAAGGAGTCTTTTGGTAAAATATTTTTTTTATATATATATGATTTTTTTGTGGAACAAATGGAATATTTGATTGGAAATAATATATATATATATATATATATATATATATATATATATAGTTTCTAGTTTCTCAGTTATATATAACAAGAACACAAAGTAATTAAATCATGCACTTGCTAAAAGTCATGATAATGACATTGATTAATTCCAAGTCTTCTCTTAGCAAATATTGGTATATATATATATATATATATATATATATATATATATATATATATATATATATATATATATATATAGTTTCTAGTTTCTCAGTTATATATAACATGAACACAAAGTAATTAAATCATGCACTTGCTAAAAGTCATGATAATGACATTGATTAATTCCAAGTCTTCTCTTAGCAAATATTGGGTTGCTAACGAAAAACTGTTTGGGATGTGCATTTCTGTAAGAAAAGAAGAAGAAAGAACTGGACTTGTCTTTATTTATTTGTCATGATTGGAACAGGTTAAAAATAAGAAGATGAAAAAGTTGTCACTAAAATGAACACTTGCTAATGTCATATGACATGCAGTTGAGCCATTTGAGTTTTTGAAATGTTAGGGTTTTTAATGTTGGCAAGAATTAATTATGTTGGGTCGATCAAGGATTTGAACATTAGACACGGCATATATATATATATAGGGTTGATTCATAGTCAACATTATAAATTTAAGATTATTCTTACAACAAATTGTGATCATTCAATCACATATTTAATAGTGAAAATTATCACTCATCCGCACTTTAATTTGGGGAACCCGCATTACTAATGTGTGAATTTAAACTGACCAAAATGTCCTCTAAAATCTATATGCACTTTAATAATGTGGACGATAACTTTAATATATTACTATAATATATTGCATATATTATTATAATATATAAAGTGACAGTGTTTTAATATTAATATTCTCATCCGCACAATTAAAGTGTGAATGGTTAATCCCCTATACCTTTAAAGTATGTCTTAACTTTCACATAAATTCAACAAGCTATTTTTTTGCACTACAATTTTTCTTTCACATGTTAGCCAACCATTTGCAGTTCATTTATTTCTTTCAGAAATCTTTCTCCAAAATAGTGCACACCAATTGTAGTTTTACTATTTTCTCTTTCTTCTTTTAAATGAGCAACAGTATACCTCTGCTTCGCTAGAGACGTCGAAGAAATCTCTCAACAATGCCATGACATCACCTTCTACCTCTCTGACCCACTCGACGAAGGCTTGGGCCTCTCCTTTTGCTACATCCGCCGAAACCCATCTCATTTCTCTACCTCCAAAGTCAACTATGACAACTCAATGACGTTATTCTGGACAATCTCCTATGCTTCTATTAGCACCAACACTTACATGATTCTATCCGCAACACTGATTGATTCGTTCATGTAAAATAACTCTACTCTCGATAAAGCTTCTTCTTTTGAAACCTCTGATTTATTCATTTCCATTCCTCTTCAACCAATTTGGCGTAATTCTATTCCCTCGGTTCATTCCGGCCCAGTTAATCATAACTCTGACGTGGTATTTGGCTCTGGACCCATTGAGAAAGGGTTCTTATCTGGCCCGATTGAGGTATAAAACTAAAGCTGCAAACGAGCCGAATCGATTCGGATTTTAAACTGTTCGGATTCGACTCGTAAGGTTAAATTCGTACTTGAATTCGACTCATATTCGAACTATATTTAAAAAACCTTACTCAGATTCGTATCGACTCGAATTTTCGTTACTCGAATTCGATTCAACTCGGATTGAATTATATTCAAACTACTCGCAAACGTCAAATTCAAACTCGAATTCGAGTCTTCACATAATAACTAGTTTTATAATGCATATAAGTATTAATTTAACTTATTATTTTACTTAGAAATAAAATAATTAATATAATTATAATTACACTTTAAATATATATAATTAAAATTATAAAAAAAATAAAATAATAATTAATTATTCAAATTTTGTTTAATTGTGTATATATTATAAGAGAATGTATCGAGTATAGATTCGAATATATATCAATCGATTATGTATTAAATCATGATTAAAAATTCGAATAGTTTGAATTTTTAACGAGTTGAGTATAACCTTATTCAGATTCTACTCTTATTTTTATTCGAACTATTTTTTGTGCTCAAATTTGAATCATATTATTAATGAATTCGAGTCTCGCTCACATTTTTTCGAGTCGAACACGAACTGTTTGGTTCGATTTGCAACCTTATATAGAATCATACCCAAGAAATGTTTATAAAAATCCTCAAGAGAGTGATATCAAAATTTAATCTTTTGCCAACTAGGGTAGAAAGAGCGAACAAAGTTAATTAATTTGGCTAATAATGAGTCTGATAAAAATCTTGAAAATGATACAGTAAATAGTGGTGGGAATAATGATACAATTTGAGAATCAAGATGTTCAATAGGCACAAGGAAAAAAGCAGGTAATTAAGGATGATAAATTCTTTGAGAATCAAAATGTTGCTTTGAATTTATGCAAAAGTCGAAACATGCTTCTCTGTAACATTAAAGTCACCATCTACACTATTAAATTACAGATTTTAGAAGATATTTTAGTCAATTTTGAGTCGGTACTTTAGCAGTGCGGACATCTTCAAACTAAAGTGTGGATTAATAATAATTTTTACCATTAAATATGTAATTGGACCGTCACAATTTATAGTAAGAATAATTTTAAATTTATAATATTGATTATAGTATAGATATACACACATTAAGATATTAATATATAAACCTAAATTTCCATACGTTGTTGATGAACATTAGTAACCTTTAGTTGCTTAAACTGATGGATTTCTTTTGGTAAAACTAATATATAAATCTTAAGTTTATCGAAGGTCGCTGTCAATTTTGGGCCACCAAACTACAACAGACAAAAAATAAAATAAAATATTATTAACTGACTAGCCGCGTGTATAAATGATTAATGACCACTTAAAGACTACGTGCGGTATTGATAACATTATACAAATCCTAGTCTCCCAAAATTCAATCAATCTTGAATATTTATGGCATAATTCTAACAATTTAATTAACAATTTACTCCCCTGATTTTATTTTTTTATATATTATTTTTGACATTTATTCCATCTGTTTTAACTGTTATTCTGATGTCAATAGAAAAAACATCGTAATAAATAGTGCTGCAAGTTTATATATAGGATGTAATGTAATGATGTATAATTTATGTCACCGAGTCTTATATATTTTAGTTTAAATTTAATCAGGCTCTAGAGGCATGAAACAATTGAAATCTGGCTTCTTTTATTTGGAGGGAAGCCTCGACTTATTAATGATAAAATCTTAAATAATTAAATACTCCTCCTATAATATCAAGAAACTTGTTATCATCTTTAACGCTCACCGATTGAATGCTCAAATTAATAACCAAATTAAGTGTCTAAACTTTTGGAGAGATAATAAATCTACTTGGATTGGCATGATTCCCATATGAAATATTATCACAAATTAATTAAAGCAGTATTCGTAATTATATATGGCGGTGACTACTTCCAACAGAGGGAATATCAATACACTACTAGCCTTACAAAATTCAATTGTACCAACGGCAAGAACATGTAAAAATATGAGAGAGAGAGAGAGAGAGAGAGAGAGAGAGAGAGAGAGAGAGAGAGAGAGAGAGAGAGAGAGAGAGAGAGATTTTTATGTGAATGTTTATTTGATTTATGAGAGGTGTTACGTAAACAATTTGTGGCACAATTCAAATCTTTTGAATTTGTTACTTTTGTATTACTTCTTTGAGTTTAATGAAAAAATATATATTTTGTTGATCCAAAAAAAAAAAAGCATCATTGTAAAAGTATTCTTTTCGATATATTAATTAGATTTATTTATTTTTCAAAAGTTGTCGCACATCATCAAATCAAATCAAATCAAATGAAAATTTAACCGACTATAAATAAAGTATATAATTAGGGTATCTCTTTTTTTTTTCTGACTATAAAATTTCAATGGTGCATACAATTTAAATATGGTTGTAAAAGTTAAATGAGAGGAAATAGTTGAGTAAAATCCTCCTCTCAAAGGTCGAAAAACAAAAATTTTAATGGGTTCTCTCTCTTCGAAGCTTTCCCATCAATATTAAGAAACTAAACAAATTGTATAAAACGGTTTACGATTGCCCCGCGAAATAGAAATAGCAAAATAGAGTTTTTTCAAACATTTGTAATTCGTCTTGCTTCGAGCGTAGGAGTTGCCAAGAGTAAAATTCGGGAAAAAGAACCAAAACAGAGCTCATCTGATAAAAATGCAGTACTACAAAGAAGGAAGCATTTGCTCGGCTTGATTCTTTCTTAATCACAGAAGCAGCCTCTCACTCTTTGGTGTCTCTCTTCATGACTGTTAACAGTTTACAAACAGTCCCTTTATATACTCAACAAGCCCAAGCAGATTCTCAAGTAACCTAACCTAATACCTAACTGCTTATGAACCGAACTGAGCTCAATACGTTTGCAGCCCTAACTAGAGGGTTCATCTGCAGCCCTAGTTGGACTTGCACAAAAGGAAGAAGGTTGTTTTCGCCTTTTCGGTACGCCCAGCGATCCAAATTAAAGCATCATTAATTGATTGTATTTGTACGGACCAACAAGACTGCTACATTACACATTAAAAATAGTACTACTATTTTTGTTTTATATTTGAACCTATAACAAGAATAGTATAAAAGCATAAAATTTAGTCACTGATGTAAGGATGAGATAGATAGGCATGAATAAGACAAGTGAGTGAAAAAACAGACTCTTATTAGTTATTATAGAAAATTTATCTGACAATGAGGCTTAGCTGCTTCCTAAATTGACATGGTCAGCTAGCAGCAATGTCAATAAATGAACTTCAAGTAATTAGGACAATTTTAGCAACAATTTGTTTACAAAGCCAGAACAACCACAAATACATATACATAAATATGATATTTCCTGAAATAAAACAATAAAAATTACCCAGATAGATGTTGTTTTCTACCAAGAAAGATATTCATTAAGCATCTATTATAAATTATCAGTAGCAAACAGAGACATGATTAAGCAAAGAGAGAATAAAGGTAAAGCAGACGAGGAGCCAAAGTAAAGCGGCCAGACCTGTCAAGACTAAACTGGACTTTGAGATGACCAGAGCTTAATTACCATCAATTAGGCTCAGCAAGCCTTGGCCGGTGACCTCCCATCTGCTCAAGAAACTTAGCAAGACGGAAGTGCTTTGCAGCCCACTGCTCAGCTAACTTCTGCTCCTTGGCTTCAGCATCCCTTCTCAATCCAGCCAACTGTTCCCTGTATTCAGCTTCAATCCTATCTAGGGTAACCTTATGCTCTTCTCTAAGAGCTTTCACCTTTGCTTCAATCTCCTCCATTTTCTCCTTCCTTCGGCAAATCTTCTCTGACTCCAGTTGCAGCTCCACCCTTTTCAACCTCCAAGCTGCTTCCTTCCTGTGTGCTGCCCAAGCATGATGCCCTTCTTTCAATTCCTTACAACAATCAACCAGATCGGAAAAAAGCATATTCTCTCCACGTGCAGGCGCTGCATGAGATGGTAAACTACCCAAGATAAGAGGGGTATTGTCCAGTCCCCTCTCGGGCTGTAGCCATGCCACTGAAGATGGGAGCGGCGCTGTTGAGGGAGAGAGACTAAGTGTTACTGAAGGAAAGGATGGTCTTATATTAGAAGGAGCACCTGTATTAGAAAGCCATGGAGGAAGCATAGTTGGCGGGGGAGGAGCAGATGGGTCAGAGTGAAGAAATCCCCCATTAGAAGTAGACATGAATACTTGGGGAGGACGCTCTTTCACAAGTTTCTCAGCAAATGTCTCTAAGATTTGGTCGTATTTGCTGTCCTCTATAGGGTCTATAATCTTGTTATTCTCCTTTTGTTCTCTCTGTTGTCTCTCTTTAAACACTTCCCACCATTTACCCAATCTCTTGGCAGTTCGGCCAGGGACTTCAGCCGCAATTTTCTTCCATTTATTCCCGTGTTTGGCCTGAAGACGGATGACAAGGCGTTGCTCGGCTTCACTCAGGGATCCCTTTTTTATGCCAGGTTTGAGGTAGTTCTTCCACCTTTCCAAGCAGGATTTCGCGTCTCTATTGAGACGTATGTTCATGCGCTGTGACACAAGGTGCCACTCTCTTGGGCCATATTGTTTCACGTATGCACGTAACAGAGTATCCTCTTCAGCACACCACCGCTGCCTCTCCTTCATTTTCTATTGAGAAAGTCACCTCCCATTGCCTGAAACTTGTCATAATGTATCTGGCGACAAAAACAATAGAGATCGAAGTATCAGTCTACAATAAACAACTGGCTTAGAAGAAATTAACTCAGAAGCTAAATTGCAATGCCTTCTTATATATTGAAAAATTACAATACACATTATTATTTTGCAAAGAAAATGACGTAAATGGACAACCACATACTAAAAGCCATTGTTGATTTAAGATCAGAAAAAATAACCAACAGAAAAAGAAATAACCAACAGAATCATGTGCCATATCATATCCTATGTTACTGAATTGTCATCTTAATTACCATTGTAGCGGTATGATATTCAACATTTTTTTGTGGGTTTCAGTTACTGGGATCATTTTTCCAGGTTGATTAAAATAGATGGACTTCACAGTTTGATCATTTACTAGGTCTATCTAGTGAAAAGAGGAATAACTAAGTTGCTCAACTAAGTTTATGGGAATCAAATTTATCAATTTTCCTGATAGATTACTGTCAGATCAATTCTACCAGATGAAATATGGAATGAAATAACCAAGTACATAACCTAGGTTATCTACCATGTAATATTGATTTTCCTTCTCTACTATCAGATATCAGATAATTTAATTATAGATTGTGAGAATGAACTAATCTAGAATTATGGTTAAATTTTCCATATAGGATATCAAAGGAATGTTTACCTTATATATAAGGCAATTGTGAAAATTATTTATTCTCCATTTTACAAAGGAAATAACATCTCCATCCAAGTATCAGTCGGAAACTAGATAGAACTGTGACAATAGCAAGAAACATGCAAAAAGTTGGTGCCTTCATATTAGGAGATTTAGGCATAATTGTTTCAACTTTATGTGCAAATCATGAAATTAGGGTACAGTTGGTCAAAAAAATTGCATGCTTCTGTCATGTGATTCACCAATTATTATGCAACAATTTGGTTCTTGAGACAAAATTAAAGGAAAATATTAAATAATTAATAAATGGTTCAGACAAAATCTTTAGCACTTTTCCTAAAGACTCCAGGGCCTTCTTTCAGCAAGAGAGTAAATGAACATATGGCAGTTGAAATCATACTCATATTTGATTAACCCCCAAAATTCAGTGACCCATATGCCATTTCATAAATGTCTAACAAGTAATAACGGGTGATCAATTAATTAATAGCCCCGTAAATATTAAAAGATGCATAACTAAGATCATAAACATAAATAATTTAGTTTAAGCATGCAAGTAGTAAATCATGGAGTAGTGTATAACAGAAGAAATCAAATTAAACCCAGTAAAAAAGCAAATGTTAAGGGTTAGCTCACTTAAGATCTCCTTGTTCAAGCGCCATTATTGACGTGCAATTGAAATTATCAGTGTACAAAAAGTTAATCAGAAAAAGAAACACTCTCTACTCACAGCCATACATATTAATTTTAAGTAAAAAATGTGTGGGCGAAAAGAAGAAAGAGACTCACAGTTGTGTTCTGGTAAACCGAGATGCTTCATCATTTTCAACCCATCTACTGTTGGATTTCTTATAAGTATAGTGCAGAGACTCAAACCGCCTAGAGAGAGAAGATCTTATACTAACTAGATAAATAAAGTGAGGAATGAAACAGAAAGAAATAGAGGACGAGGAGAAGGAAAAATAATAAAAGAAACGAGGCTGGAATGGGCTGGCTTGGCTTGGCTCGCCTGTATTAGGTCCGAAGGAAAGGAGTAACTGGCAGATAAAAACAAAATTAAACTGAAAATAATAAAATAAAATAATAATATATAAATAAGTCATCTTACTTATGACAATAAATGTGTATTAAATTATAATTATAAAATATATTAATATATAGAGTTAGATGGAATTCTAAAAGAATAGTACTTTATGTGTTACACGTCTTTAAAAAAGAGAGTCCGGATTAATTGTTCGAAATAGTAGTAATATCTTGTTCTCGTTTGTTATTTTCAACGACGAGAATAACTCACGTGACAATTTAATTTTTTCATCAATAAATAAAAAGATATAGTTTAAAATTAAAAGAAAACTTTAATTAGGCCACCCTCTTTCATTTGTCTTTTTGGAAAAATTATTCTAATATAATACTATAGTGTCAGAGTATGATCACGTGGTATTTCAGAACTACTTACAAATTGTCATTTTAATATATATAATAAGAAAATTTACTGTACATACTAAAATAATAGCATATTAATAACTTGTGATGATATTCTAATACCACTCTCCTCTTCCCGTTCCGATCCAAGTCTTCAATTTTTCTCTAATTCACGCTCACGCTCCTCCACCTCTCCCCAAGAATTACCGGGAAAAAAAAAATAGTGTCCGTTGCTCATCCAAAGAAAGAGATACAGAGAGAGAAGTGAACATGAAAAAAAAAATCAACGGGGAGAGAGAAATCAATTGATTATGGAGGGAAGGTTCTCGGAGACTTGCAAGGCAATGTTCCTTCCTTCTCTGAGTCGTATTTTGGGGTTGATAACTTTGTTACTTGCTTGTATTACTAATATTTTAAAAACTTTATACAAACATAACATAGTCACAAACAGCAAAGATAGTAAACTTTCAGTGAAAAATTAAATTTAAGAAAACAATCCGAGATTGGACTCTTTTTTTTCCCTTTCTTACCGAACTCCTAAAAAGTTATCACTAATACTTATTTATTAAATTAATAATCAAAAAGTCAGCATAAACATTCATAATATATATTATTTTCTTATAAAAGAATTTCTTTTGTTATCTATTACGAGTTTATTAGCTTGTGTTAGACATACACAATAAGTCGGTCTGGTCTGGCCCGGCCTGGACCTGCCAGGCCTTGGTCGTTGACCAGGTCAGGCCGAGTCTTTGACTTTTGGCCTGCAGGTCAGGCCAGACAGGGCTTGACGCTAAAAAAAGGGGTCTGTTGAGGCCTGCAGGCCAGACCTTGGGTCTGGTCAAGTCTTGGATCAGGCCAGTCAGATTCAATCCATTCAAACAATTTTTTTAGTAATTTTAAATATTATTAAAACACCAATTAAAATTTTAAACTTAATTGATGTATTAATTAAAAGTAATGTATTACAAGTTACAGCTTTTAAATTACAATAATGAAAATTATCTTTTCTATTATTATTATTATTTTGCAAATAACTTTTTAGTTGTTACGCTAAGTATCTATTAAAATAAAGATGCAATGAAAGATCTGTAAGAAGTGTAGGTTGCTAGCTATGTAAGAAAAATTCTTATATATTATACTAGTCAATGTGTTTTCATGGATTTCTTTATTTGTATATAAACAAACATGCATGAATGAACGTATTAAAATACGTCAATTTTATTTTGTTTATTGAATTAGTTGTTACAAAGATGAAATTTTCGTCTGCAGTGGCAGAATTGAAGTAGCGAATAAAGAAAATCTGCAGACTAGACCAAGCTTTTGGTGAACCGGGCCGGGGCAGGCCGTCCAAGGCCAGGCCGGATTTATTGTCAGGTCAGGCCGGATCTAAGCCAAAAAAATGTAGCATGTTCGTGGCCTTCAGGCCAGGCCGAATTTTAACCAGGTCGGGCCCAGGCCGGATCAAGGACGCATGTCATTTGTGCACCCCTAGCTTGTGTGGAACACAAGCCTTATTTTTTCTTTTATAATTTTTTTTATATAATTTAATAATATTTATGTACAATTAGTTGTTAAAATTTTATAATCAAATATGTAATAAATAATAACATAACAATTTATAAATATCATAAGAATTTAGATAATAATAATATTGATTGTTCAGGCATATCAATTTCCAACATTTCATATCAATTTAGGTAATGATAATAAATAAATAAAAACGTATTTTGTATTGAGTGAAAGTTTGTTAAATTATATATATATATATATATATATATATATATATATATATATACATAAATGAAAAATGATCGATCAATAACAAGTACAAGTACTTATTATGGAACAAAACATGACAAACATCATCATTAATGTCTAATATATTAAGTAACGGTCCAAATTAAAATTATAAAAGTGTCATCCGTTACTAATAGTAACAGATGAGAGAATTAAAATTTTCTAATGTCCACTTTTAATAGTAATGAACGTAAACCATCTGTTATTTATAGTAATGAATGTAACCCTTCATTGTCTGCTACTATTGGTAGCGGATGATTTAGTTATCCACTACTACTCAGTCATTGATTTCTTCAATGAATTGTGTAAATGTTATATGCCCCATGTTACTCTAAAATAAATATTATGGATCATTTTCATATATATACACACACACCCCAATTGGTTATCAGATTATTAGAATTTGAAAAACTTTTAATCAAATAGTCAATGACTATTAATATCACTAATGCATGTTTGTGTTGAGATACAAATGTTCTATTTTATTTTTATATTCGTAACATAATTAAATTGAGTATTAAATTAATTTGTGTAGAAAATTACTGCAATTCAAGACTAAATTTGATTATGAGTAGATGTACTCATAAAACTCAAAAATAAAAAATAAAAATAAAAAAAAGATATGTATGTTTTATCGATGTCAAAAATTTTGCACCCATCATTGATAATTAAAAATTTAATTGACAATTCATGACTAAATATGATTATAATTAAATACACTCATAAAACTCAAAAAATAAATAGACATAAATATCTTATCTATGTGAAATTTTTTATCCCTATTAAAAATTTAATTAATAGTTAACCACCCGAATCAATTTATGTATCAAAAGAATAAATTGACTAAGTTAACTCTATTGATATATAAATTAATTATAGGCTGTTTTAAATATAAGTATTAATTGATTGATTTGAATATTTAATTCATGTGGCTATATTAATATTTAATATCGATATTAATAAATTAAGTAATGTATGATATATAGCAACACTCAAAAAGTCGGGCGGAAAAGGATAGCACGCGAATGCCGAATGGTTATGGACTTACGGTGGGGAAGAAAAGGGAAATGACTAGATTTACTCTCACATTACAAAAGGCCGTATCTCTCTCCCTCCCCCAACACTCAGAACCTAAAATCTTAACTTTAAAACTTATAAATTTAAATAAACCAAGCACAATTTGGTTAATTAAAAATTTAAGTCAATAAATTATTCATATTCTCTAAAGCAAATGTCCCCGATACCTTTGACCGAAAGACGATCATACTCTCACTTACAAGTAAAGATAATATTAATAATAACAATAATAAAGATAATAATAATAATAATGATAATAATAATATTATTATTATTATTACTATTATTATTATTATTATTATTAGTAATATTATTATTATTACTATTAGTACTATTATTATTATTAATTCTCTGCATCAATAGAATCATTTTCCAAATCAATCACGTCCATCAGAATCCCTGTTGCATTGAAGTGCAGCCTCAGTATACAAAATCATGATTTATTATTTGGGTATTTTATATAAGTAAGATCATGATACTTGGATGGTCTTATGACTTAAAATTCAAACATAAGGTGTTGGGTTCCATTCTTAGTAGTTTCTTATTTTTTGGCCAAAATATGTTTAAAATGTCACGTCATAGATGTCACATGTGCGTTATGTGAATAATCAACGCACATGTGATATCTTGAGACTCAATGTCCAAAAAATAGTTGAGCATATACTTTTAGTGAGCTTGCTTATGCATCCGTACATACTTTGAGAGAGAGAGAGGGTGAATAATTAAGGATGAGAATGGGATCGAAAAATTAGACCGATCAAATTTTATTTTTATTTTTTTAACTCTGATTATTCATATATATCTAAATTACACATAAATTATTAAATTTTTTAAATATTTGAATTATAATAAATATTATAAAAAAATTATGAATAAAAAAAAAAAATTGGTCATATCTACGAAAAATTATTATATGTCCCAGGAGTAATGTTTCACCCTCTCACATGACGGGAGTTCACACAGGTCACATCATGTGTAGATCTCACCCTCATGTGAGAGAGTGAAACATACTCTAGCGTTGCTCCTGAAGCATGCAATAATTTCTCTCTCTCTACTTAAACTTATTGGTCCGGTAATCACGGTAAGGAGGAGACGACTGTGATGGAGACTCCACCTTACTATTACTGCTCGGTGCCACACACCCACGTACCCAACTCAGCTCACCTCTGTATGCTACGCATGTCAGTGTTACGTTACATCTTTTTTTTTCCCCTTGCCTGTTGGACCCCATCCCCCCCTCTCACTTTTCTCACCCCTCCTTTATTTTGATGGTATGGCCATGACTGGGGATTTAATTTATTTATAAACATTAATACCATTCATGAACATAAAAGTACAAGCATAGACGGGGCGGAAAACATAACACACATCAACTTGACAATGTCTATCACCCAACCTAACTAACGGAAGTCGGTCTAAACACGAACAAACACAAGTCTACTCGTACAACAAAAACATACGCAAACAACCTAATAAATTATATCCTCCTCCATGAATTTCTTAGGGGTTTTAACTTAAATTACATTTAATCTAATAAATAAAAGTTATAAAGGTTTATATTAACACCGATATATCTGAATACATAGAATACAACGGGTTTACAAAATAAACTCACATTTTAATATTTTATTTTATTTTATATTATTTTACGTTACTTTATATTTTACGTAAAATTAAACAACATATATATCATTTTTCAGTCATTAATTAGTAGTTCCCTCCTACTCTTACTTCTCCTCCTCCTGATATCATTTATCTCCTCCTTTATTTTACTAATTCATTTTATAATATATTCTCTTCTTTTCTAAAATATATTGTTGAATTTTACTTTTTAAAATTAATTTAGTTTGAGATAACATATATTTGGTAAAAGAAAAGTATTGAAAGAGACTTGTCAACTAAATTGTAAAATTGAGGGAGATCCACCCCAATCTCTCTCTCTCTCTCTGGACAGACTCCACAGCTGTGCTTAAAATCGGTTTTTCTTTAGTGTTGTGTGGTCCACTAACAAGTACTGCAATAATACTACTTCATCTAGATAGATGAATATCCTCCATTTATGTTTATATTTAAATTCACAATTTTAGGTTTAATAATTATACATATATACATATTTAGATCTTCAAATCACAAACCTTGATCTTATTACTAAATTACATCTTATTATTATTACTAAAGTAAATTTACTAATTTCGATAAAGTTTAAATATGATGTCCTTTTGCACAATAGTTATTATCTCTAAGTAATAAATTTTATACAAATTTTTAAAATTCGCAAAAATGAAAAACTTTATTTGTTTTAAAATATTAGATTAAAAAACATAAATTAATTTACTGATTTATTTTGAAATGAACTGAAAATGATTTTTCTTATTAAAACAATCGAATTATATATTTTTAGGGAGAACCAAGGGAGTATGTATTTTAGACTTTTAAGCCCTTTATTTTCTTTTCTTCTGTTTTTCCCAGCGCTTTTACAAGAGAAGCAGTACAAGAAAAGCCTCCAAATCTTATTGGGAATAGAGGGAGAAGGGGTGAAGAACACACACACACACACACACACATAGAGTTACTCCATAGGATTTGTAACCTCAGTGATCTGACCTCTCAATCCAATTTGGTTCGGTGAATGGGAAACATGTCCCCTTATCCTTCCTTCAACAATTTTGGCTCCCACATTACTATTTTTACCTTTCCCTTTTTGGGAAACTACTATTATACTTGAATGCTCTTGTTTTTCAATGCCTGCCCTCCCAACTTTTTTGTGCCCTATTATTATATTGTGAAGTTGAAAAACTTGAGAATATTAGAAAATTCGAGATTATATTGTAAAGTATTTTATTTTTTATGAAATAGATTGAGTACCCTGCATTTTTTAGGCTCACTCAGCTGGCTTTATATTGACATAAATTAATTGGAATATTACAGAAATAGGTATTATGCTGCTACTAAAATGTCCAAAACTGCAGAAATACAAGTACCAATAATTCATATATTCTTTCATTTATAAAATAGTTTTATAATTATAAGCCTCTTTAAAATGGAAACATGCCTTTTCTTCAACTGGACCCTATGAAAACTTGGATCGTGATATAAATATGAAAGGGAATTAGTTCAAGAAGCCTGTGAGAGAGATTAGACGTATGCAACTTCTGTACAACTTATCTTTTGATGTATGCAACCTCTTACGATTCAAACGAAAGTGCAACTGTATATATTTTTACCAAATCGATTAGAGACAAGCTTAAGCCGGTTTTGGATGTATATGGACTGACAAATTGTAGGCATTGGCGTAATATTGACAATAGACGTATCAGATCCACTTCCACATCTTGACATCATTGTCCTCAGAAGCTGAAGCTACCAAACCACTCATCTCTGATACTGCTAGAGCAGAAACTGGTTCCTTGACTGGACTCATCATCTTGTTCTCGGCAATGTTCCATAGCTCCAGAGACTGAAAATCACACAAGTCAAATCAACAGCTGCATCAGCGTTAGGGCTGACAAAATATAGGTTAATTTGGGTTGGTTTTGGATTACATAATATGATTATGGGTCATTTTAAAAACTAAGAACCACAAGACCAATTAACAATATAGGTAATATAGTTTGGAACTATACAGTTATGGGTTGAATCTAGTTAACCCATATTTAACCCAAGACCATTACTCTATTAGAAGCCCTGATCCTTTTCCTCTCTTGCAAATTAAACCAGGTGAGCTAGAATATAGGAGCTAATATATATGGAGAGAGAAAATAATTCACACACACACACACACACACACACACACACACACATATATATATATATATATATATATATATATATATATATATATATTCAAATTAAGAATTCAGTTGAGAAATTAAGGATTTGAAACAATCTTAATTAAGTAGGGAAAAAAAAACAAATCAAGGAACGTATACAAAACTGTGCCGGCAGGTGTCTTGTACTCTCGTGAGCAAATCATAGCAAATTTCGTATTCGCTGATTGGACCCGCTGCCCGCCAAAGATCTTAATCTGTCTTCTAATACAGTACTAATATAGAAGGCAAAGGTATTTGGGTTCGGATGATTTTATTTATTTGGGTTCAAAACGGTTAACTTGTTTAGGCCTGTTTTTGTTTTCTATAATTTGAGTTTAAAACTATGTCCAACCCATACCTAAAAAGTAGTTAACCAACCCAATTAGATCTAGGTAGTTTGCGTTGAACCCATGGTTTTCAACTTACTTTGCCAGGCCTAATTCAGCGTCACGGATAAGGGAAATAGAAGTAGTTATTTGTTCAACAAGTGCACCTGAATTCTCAAGTGAATTAAACTTAAAAGCTCCAATAAACTTTCAGGCATCTGGTTAGTAACTATAATAGCAGTAATAAAACCTTTGTTAGGTTTGAAGTTTATAGTTATGTAGCGAAGCAATTAAGCTTCATAGAATTGTTAAGCAACAGTCATGGACTTGCCTGAGAGCAGCCAATCACCAACAAAGAAGGGTAATGGGGATGAAAAACACAACAGCGGAATTTTTTGGCCAAGAAGCTTAATTCACGGATGCAAACGCGTCGTGCCCCAGAACCAATATTCCAAACTCTAATCAGTTCTTCACTCAGAGATGCCAGAAGCTCGCCAGAAAAATCCCAGCAAACGGGTGCGTGACTCTTCATGATAGCCACACAAGGTACCAAAATCAGTGTAGATATTTATAGGTAAAATCAAAATGACATCAACAAAGTTAGTCAACACTTTTTTTGTTTCACGTGTTTGGACATAAAATAGAAGTGTCCAACAGGGAATGTTAATGTGCGAAGTAAGCTGCAAAACATTTGATTTGCAGTCCCAACTAAGTTTTGTAATTTGCAGCTACTAATTGGAATAGAATGTTGTGCTAGGATATGCAAAAGGGTTCAGTATTGCGGCATACTGCTATGATTTATTTGAATGTTGATCCTCATACATCGTGCATTATAAAGAGAGATTCCCACCACATTATATACACCCACCCACCCCCACCCCCTTTCCTACGTTTTACAACCTGGTAAGGGTAACATGTGAGTTGACATAGTTTTAAATGTGAAGACTGAAAAATTGAGCCCAAGAACTATCAGGCTCCCCCAACAAATAGTCATCAAACCCATGACCTATGATCTGGCAGTTTCTCAGGTAATTGATCAAGTAATACTGGTAGGCCTCAAGAGTGTTGGCCTCGGCAAATTAGCCTCACCAAGTTAAGTGTTGAAAAGTTCTCAAGAAGTTGCTCAAGTAATGTACAAGATTAACTCAAGAGGTATATTATCATCATTTTTATAGACCCCCACCTTCAATGGATTTCCACAAGTTTGAGCAGTCTCTGCCTTACAACAGCTGCAATATACCTTCCAAAACTAGGCTGGAACCTCGCCTGGGTTGAACTACCCTGAACAATTGGGAAACAGAATATACTCAATCCCAGGAAACACTACGAAATTAACAGCCCCGACATAAAAACTTTTTAAGGCCGTATATGTATGAATGGTCTCCGGCTTGTACCTGTAATACTCTACCACAACCACCTTTCTTGATGCTCCAGTACCGAATCTCATTATTGCCATCACAAGAGCATATCAAATCTCCTCCTTTTGGATGAAAGTCCAGCGACATCACAGAGACAGAATGTCCAACAAAACTGCGTAGCGAGTAACCCGGATGCATAAATGAGTCACATACCCAGTTAAGAGAGCGTTCAGAGACATTTAGAACAAGGAATTAAAGCACCCAGAAAGCACTCCCAGACATTGTGATTACCACTTCGCCCCAGCCCCAGCCAGAATACCACCATTATAAGCAACCATTAATTATTCACCTGTAAGTCATATTTTTAAATCAACACCACAGCACCCTCAACTCAGCATGGACAATTTCAACAACAATCCACCAGCATTTATTTGCTAATTACTATGGTTGAACTGCCCAAGTGTGACTCTTCCATTACCCTATACAAGAGCACACTTTTTCTTAAAAGAACAGTTTCAAGTAACAAAAATGAAGTATAGAAGTCGTGATGGTGAACTAGAAAAACGGTATATAAGTTGCATGTCGTTGAGAAAAATAAATAGCGTCTCGACAATATTCACAAATTGGATGATTAGCATAAATTAAAGCATTGTTATCAATAATGCATCAAATTACAATTAATGCTTTATGAATATGAACATGTCACCACAAATAAATTTCAACATCACATCTACATGTGTATAATATATACAACATAACCCTGATAGTTTTGAATTAAAAAAAATCAATTTATGAAATCTCATTATGCACCAAAACCATGTTATCTTGCTTGTCAAGTCGGTACATTGAAGTTTGTGACTGTTTGTTGAGAAGTGCACCCTGCCAATATTGTTGTTGATTTCTTGACTGCTTTGCATTTCTTGCTGCTGCATCAAAAAATTCCCAACAACAAAAGTTAAGGCTTCCTCATGGAAAAGAAGCTTGAAACTTCTAAAAAAATGAGCAGCAGACAGAATTATAAAAAAATTAAGTAGTAACTATAAAAATATGGAACCTTGAGAAGCATATCTATGTCTCCAAGAGACAAAATAGGATACCCAACTTGCACCAAAGAACGAACACCAGAAGCTGTATCACAAGAAGAAATTATGCCATCCTTCCCGCCGCCCACATTTTGTTCGTTAGGCATTCTAACTTTTCGACTCTCCCATTTGTTAACAGACGACAATGGTAATTTTTGATGTGCTTGAAGCATGAAATGTCTCTATAACTGAAATTGGTGCGAGGCTTGAGTGGACTTCATCGAATGTTGTTTCGGCTGAAGAAGTCTTAGGTCGAAATTGATCCACACCCTGATAATGGGATTTGCAGGGTAAGGGTGAAGTAGGTGAAATAAGAAAACCCAAGTAAAGTTTCAACTTATCATGCATGCAGGCTGCACAGTACGACCCCACAACTAAAAGGTCCCTTAACTAGCCAATTATGGAGGCAAAACTAGGTAATATTGTTCACAAAAATTAAGAATTTATTGGTTGTTTTCAGTACAGTGGGCCTGCTACACAAGATGGAGGATATCCAACAAAACTCAAGTTGATTACATATAGGCAAAAGTTCCACAAATGGCCCATTCAAAGATCTTTAAAAAAATGCAATTGGGTTATTGAACTATACAAAATTTTATAATTGGAACATTCTGTTAAAAGGATTGACCGGACGTTGAATGGATCATTGGTTGGCTTTGCCTTTAATTGTATCGTCCAATTCATTTCATATATATCATGTTTAACAACTTGCATTACTGTTGAAAAGTTGACCACTATTAAAAGCCATGACCTAAATCATTAAACCCTATTGATGGAAGCTTCCTCTTGGATTTATACAATCCCTACTCATAGCATGCCATTAATGGAATGAAGTCATAAACTGTTGCAAAAAAAATTCCAAGTCAAATTGTAAAAAATGGTATTTTAGATAAAGTATGCACAATGTAATGTATGTCATGGAATTTTGTATATAAGAATGCACACCCACAACAAAAAAGATTAAACAACAATTGACATATAAAAAATCTCCAAACCTGAAACCAAAATTGTAAAACTTACCATTAGTAGCCATCCCCTGAAAGGCAAATTGATAAACCCTTCATTTTTGGTTGGATGCAGACTACCTGAAATTCCCCCAGATGTAGCATATGGTGTATGCATGGGGGGAGGTGGGGGGATGGGAATTAAAAAAAGTACATGATCAATCATTAGTGACAGGCCAAAGCAATTGGTTTTTTGGGAAGTAAAAAACAAAAAGAGAAAAATGAAATAACTGAATCACTATAAAGAGACCTTGCCAGACTGGCCTACAACTGATTCAGCGTTGTGGCATGATTTGAATCCAAAATGTGACCCGTATTGTTTCCAAACCTTGGCTGTAAAGACTTATATCGCATATGAAGTACCAAGACAATCATGATAAAAATATATAATAATAGAAATAAAAGGCAACTGCTTGGAATATTATTAATGTAATGAAAACCATCATAATTGCATTATTTAAAGGATCATTTGGAATTCAAAGCCTTATACCTTCCTAATACATCTTCGTGGGTGAAAATTTTGAAATCCGTTGTTGCCTTGCTCGAGTTTAACTGGCAGTTCGATGTTGAGGTTGAGTGTCCTCTCTTTTCAACAGTGGCTGCATCTTCTTTTGAATTTCCCTCTATAAGACAAGTTCGTCTACTTGTTGCTTCTACTGCTGGAGGGATTTTTGGTGCCATTGTTGTTGCTTCTCCTCTGCTTGGACAATTTGAGCCTACCACACTCAGAACCATAAAATCACAAGCTAAATCTGATATAACTTTATGCTAACAATGAAATCATGAAAAGAAGTATATCCAAGCAAATCCTGGTACTCCCATCCTTCATATTTACACAATTTGACTAATTTACTAGTTTTTGCAAATAGTTGTAACCTTCACATTAACAGTATAACTATAACAATTATAAAAAGAAAATTCTATCAAACTTCTCATTGTGCACCAAAACCATGTTATATTGCTTATGAAGGTGGTACACTGAAGTTTGTGATTGTTTGTTGAGAAGTGCACTCTGTCGATATTGTTGTTGATGTTCATGACTGCTCTGCATTTGTTGCTGCTGCATCAAAAAATTCCCAACAACAAAAGTTAAGACTTCCTCATGGAAAAGAAGCTTGAATCTTCTAAAAAAATGAGCAGCAGACAGAATTATAAAAAAATTCAGTAGTAACTATAAAGATACGGAACCTTGAGAAGAATATCTATATCTCCACAAGACAAAACAGGATGCCCAACTTGCACCAAAGAACTATCACTAGAAGCATCACAAGAAGAAATTATGTCATCCTTCCTGCAGCCCACATTCTGTTCGTTAGGCATCCTAACTTTTCGACTCTACGAATTGTTAAAAGACAACAATGGTAACTTTTTGCTGTGCTTGAAGAATGAATTGTCTCTGTAACTGAAATTGGTGAAAGGCTTGAGTGGACTTCCTCGGAGGCTGTTGCGACTGAAGAAGTCTAGGTCGAAGTTGAGCCACACCATTTTAATGGCATTTGCAGGCTAAGGGTGAAGTTGGTGAACTTAGAAAAGCACAAGTTTTCCATGCATGCTGGCTGCACTTTACGACCCCACAACTAAAAGGTCCCTTAACTAGACAATTATGGAGATAAAACCAGAAAATATTGTTAACAAAAACTAAGAACTTATTGGTTGTTTTCAGTACAGTGGGTCAACTACACAGGATGAAAGATATCCAACAAAACTCAAGTTGATTAAATATAGGCAAAAGTTCTGCAAAGTCCACAAATGGGCCATTCACCGATCTTTAAAAAAATGCAATCAGGTCATTGAACTATATAAAATTTTATAATTGGAACATTCTGTTAAAAGGATTGACCAGACGTTGAATTGGCTCATATGAAAATATATGAACCAATTTGACATCCGTTCAACCTTTTTAAAGAAAAGTTACAATTATAAGGTTAACCAAATCAATGACCCAATTGCATTTTATTAAATACCAGTCGGCCAATCCTTAAAATGTGCCAAGTTGAATGGGTCATTTGTTGGTTTTGCCTTTAAATGTACCTTCCAATTCATTTCATAAATATCATGTTTAACAACTTGCATTATCGTTGAAAAGTTGACCACTATTAAAAGCCATGACCTAAATCATTAAACCCTATTGACGGAAGTTTCCTCTTAGATTTATACAGTCCCTACTCATAGCATGCCATTAAGTGGAATGAAGTCATAAAATGTTTAAAAAAAAAAATCCAAGACAATTTCTAGAAAATGGAATTTTATATAAAGTATGCACGATGTAACGTATGTCATGGAATTTTGTATATAAGAATGTACACTCACAACATAAAAGATTAAACAACAAGTGACTTATAAACAATCTCTAAACCGGAAACCAAAATTGCAAAACTTACCATAACGGACATATCCTCAAAGGCAAATTGGTAAACCCTTCATTTTTGGTTGGATGCAGACTACCTGAAATGCCCCTAGATGTAGCATATGGTGTATACATTGGGGGTGGTCAGGGTAAGGGAGCTAAATAAAGTATAACATTATCAAGCATTAGTGACGGGCCAAAGCTATTGGTGGCTCGGGAAGTAAAACAGAAAAGAGAAAAATGAAATAACTGGATCATTATAAAGAGACACACTGACTGGCCTGCAACTGATTTAGCGTTGTGGCATGATTTGAATCCAAAATGTGACCCATATTGTCTCCAAACCTTGGCTGAAAAGATTTATATAGTATATCAAGTACAGAGAGAACCATGATAAAATATATAATAACATTAATAAAAGGCAACTGCTTAGAATATTATTAATGTAATGAATACCATCATATTTGCATCATTTAAAGGATCATTCGGAATTGGAAGCCTTAAACCTTCCTGACACATCTTCGGGGGTGAAAAATTAGAAATTCGTTGTTGCCTTGCTCGAGGAGTTTAACTAGCAGTTCGATGTTGAGGTTGGGTGACCTCTCTTTTCAATTGCGGCTGAATCTGCTTTTTAATTTCCCTTTGTAAGATGAGTTCTTCTACTTGCTGCTGCTGCTGGAGGGATTTTCGGTGTCATTGTTGTTGCTTCTCCTCTACTTGGACAATTTGAGCCAGCCACACTCAAAAACGATAAAATCATAAGCAAAATTTGAAATAATGTTATGCTAACAATGAAATCATGCTACTCACATCCTTTATATTTACACAATTTTACTAATTTACAAGCTTTTTCCTTATAGTTGTGACTTTAACATTTACATACGTCAAAAATTAATTTCTGAAATCTCATTGTGCATCAAAACTTGCTTGTGAAGGTGGTACATTGAAGTTTTTGATTATTTGTTGAGAAGTGCACCCTGCCGATATTGTTGCTGATGTTCATGACTGCTCTGCATTTGTTGCTGCCGCATCAAACAATTCCCAACAACAAAAGTTAAGGCTTCCTCATGGAAAAGAACCTTGAAACTTCTAAAAAATGAGCAGCAGACAGAATTATAAAAAAAATCAGCAGTAACAATAAAAATATTGAACCTTGAGAAGCATATCTATATCTCCACGCGACAAAGAAGGATGCCCAACTTGCACCACAGAACGATCACTGGAAGCTGTATCATAAGAAGAAATTATGCCATCCTTCCAGCTGCCCACGTTATGTTTATTAGGCATCCTACCTTTTCGACTCTCCGAATTGTTAACAGACGACAATGGTAATTTTTGCTGGGATTGAAGCATGAATTGTCTATGTAACTGAAATTGGTAGCTTAAGTGGACTTCATCGGAGGCTGTTGCGGCTGAAGAAGTCTAGGTCGAAGTTAATCCACACTAAGTGATAATGGGATTTGCAGGGTAAAGTTGAAGTTGGTGAACTGAGAAAAGCACAATTAAAGTTTCCATGCATGCAGGCTGTGCTTTACGACCCCACAACTAAAAGTTCCCTTAACTAGCCAAGTATGGAAGCAAAACTAGGTAATATTGTTCACCAAAACTAAGAATTTATTGGTTGTTTTCAGTACAGTGGGCTTGCTACACAAGATGGAAGATATCTAACAAAACTCAAGTTGATTAAATATATGCAAAAGTTCCTCAAAGCCCACAAATGGCCCCCATTCATTGATCATTAAAAAAATGCAATCGGGTCATTGAACTATATAAATTTTATAATTGGAACATTCCGTTAAAAATATAAGAACCAATTTGATGTCCATTCAACCTTTATAATAAAATGTTCAAAGTATAAGGTTAACTAGTTCAATAACCCAATTGCATTTTATTAAATACCAGTCGGCCAATCCTTAAACTGTGCCAAGTTGAATGGGTAAATTTTTGGTTTTGCCTTTAAATGTATCATCCAATTCATTTCATTAAAAGTTGAGCACTATTAAAAGCCATGACCTAAATCATTAAACCCTATTGATGGAAGCTTCCTCTTGGATTTATACAGTCTCTACTCATAGCATGCCATTAATGGAATGAAGTCATAAACTGTTGCAAAAAAAAATCCAAGACAATTTCTACAAAATGGTATTTTAGATAAAGTATGCACGATGTAATGTATGTCATGGAATTTTGTATATAAGAATGCACACCCACAACAGAAAAGATTAAACAAGAAGTGACTTATAAACAATCTCTAAACCTGAAACCAAAATTGTAAAACTTACCATTAATGGCCATCCCCTCAAAAGCAAATTGGTAAACCCTTCATTTTTGGTTGGATGTAGACTACCTGAAATGCCCCCAGATGTAGAACATGGTGTATACATAGGGGGAGGTGGGGGGGAGGGGAGTTAAATAAAGTACAAAATGATCAAACATTAGTGACAGGCCAAAGCTATTGGTTGCTCGGGAAGTAAAACAGAAAAGAGAAAAATGAAATAATTGGTTCAGTATAAAAAGACACCTTGACTGGCCTGCAACTGATTCAGCGTTGTGGCATGATTTGAATCCAAAATGTGACCCATATTGTCTCCAAACCTTGGCTGAAAAGATTTATATCGCATATCAAGTACAGAGAGAACCATGATAAAAAATATAATTTTAGTAATAAAAGACAACTGCTTAGAATATTATTAATGTAATGAATATCATCATATTTGCATCATTTAAAGGATCATTTGGAATCGGAAGCCTTAAACCTTCCTGATACATCTTCAAGGGTGAAAATTTTGAAATATGTTGTTGCCTTACTCGAGTTTAACTAGCTGCTCAATGTTGAGGTTGGGTGTCCTCTCTTTTCAGCCGCGGCTGCAACTGCTTTTGAATTTCCCTTTGTAAGATGAGTTCTTCTACTTGCTGCTGCTGCTGCTAGAAGGAGTTTTGGTGCCATTGTTGTTGCTTCTCTTCTACTTGGACAATTTGAGCTTGCCACACTCAGAACCATAAAATCATAAGCTAAATCAAAATAACTTTATGCTAACAATGAAATCACGAAAAGAAGTATATCCAAGCAAATCACACGTCCTTTATATTTACACAATTTTACTAATTTACTTGCTTTTTCCTTATAGTTGTGACCTTCACATTTACAATATAACTATAAAAATAAAATTCTACCATGCTTCAGAGAAACGTCAAAAAATTAATTTCCAAAATCTCATTGTGATCCAATAAAATGAAACAGTAACAATCCAATAAAAGAGTAACCTTGATTTCTGAAATTTTTATTTTTTTATATAAAAAAAAACTCTTTTCCCACAGTAAAAAAAGTAAAAAAACTAAAATTGATTATGTACATTATGCAAATTATTAAAGTGATACAAACAACTTCATCTTTATTTCGATGGTTTCCTTGGATGACTGCAATGACCATCATATTCTTTTAGTAATTTCTACGCATAGTAATTCAATCTATTGCTATTAAGTTCCAAGAGTTGTTGTAATATTATATTCAGCATAGTTTATGAAGACTAAATAGAGCTAGGCGGCAGGAAAAGTATAACACGCCAAAAGACCCAAGTAGGATCTAGATTTATGTCTTGCAGGCGCTTAAATGAAAACAGACATAAAGTAAGACATCACTTGGCTGATACAGCTGCTTCAGCTTGAAATGTCTTTGAGGTTTCCTCTTCACGAGATAATCTGGGTATGTAAGCAACCAAACTATTTTCCAACAAAACAAGAATAAAATACTCTTAAACCATAACATAAATCAAATGAAAGTGGTAGGGCAAACAATCTCAAAGGGTTACACACCTAAAAACCACACCCATGATAGAAAATAATCAAAAATGGAATCACAATAACAAGGAAACCCAGAGGAGGAGGAGAAAAAACATCCTTGAACATGGAAATTGCATCACCCACAGCAAAGAAATTGACCCACTAAAGAGGTCAGGATAATGCAAAATGCAAAAGATTGAAATATTTCTCAAGCCAAAAAGACCCTGGCAACCAAAAACCCATCAATGTCAGAAACCAAGAACCCAAAATTGGGTTTTATATATATATATATATATATATATATATATATAAAAGACCCTGGCAACCAAAAATCAGAAACCTAGAACCCAACCAAAAACCCATCAATGTCAGAAATCAAGAACCCAAAATTAGGTTATATATATATATATATATATATATATATTATATATATATATATACGTGCGTGCAACATAAAAGTAATATGTAGAATACAATCAACAACAACATGAAAAGACCCATATGTGAAAAATACAGAAAACATAAACCCCAAATCCACTTTTCTTATTTATATGTGATGAAAAAAACCCAAAAATATAACGCAAACTTAGAACCAAAACCTAATCACAAAGATTAACGGAAAAATAACCAAAAAAAATAAAACAAATACGGATGCACGAATGCAACGTTCACAAAGAACAATAAATTATAAATTAAAAGATACTGACATTTTTTCAGGCTCCATGATGGATGGAATGAGTCTTGACTATATTCGCCGTGTGAAAGAGTCTTCAGTTTTGATTACAGAAAGTTTTCTTAGCGTGATGTTTAAGCTTCTCGGAAACAGCCAATTTGATCACATAACAGCAGCATCACACCGACTCGTACTGGTAATTATTATTACATACTTATATTAGTTTTATTTACAAGCAAGTACTTTTTTAAGGAAATTATAATCTGGTTTTGAATTTGAAGTCTAACCGTCACAAAATTTTGTCCTTATATTATTAACAAAAAAATAATTTATATGTCAATTATTTTCATGATTTATTTGAATTGCGGGTAAAGTAAAATTTTAAATAATAAAAAAATAATAATATATAAGTTTTTAATTTATTTTTTTATCCTATGTATTTATATATGTTAATATTTAATATCTAAATAAATTGATCATTATATATAACAGTAATCTTATAAAATTTTCATTAATATAAAATAATATATTTTGAACTTATTATTTCTTCTGTAAAAGTTGTATATTAATTTATAACATTGCCCTAATTATATTAATTGCTTAATATTTATTTTTATTATAAAATATTATCATATAGTTAAATAATTAATATACTGTATTCAAGACACAAATTTTGAAAATTCATTTCGGACTCCTATGTACGCCTATCTATAATTTTTTAACAATATTTACATCTCATAAAACAAAAGGTTAATATATTAATTTCACAATTATAGGAGAATCATGTACAATGTCTACCTTGCAAGACATACAGTGGATTGCCATAAAATTAAATGATATATCTACAATTTTATCGTGTCAATAACTATCAGTGATAATTTATTTAATTTAATAAATAATATTTTTATTTTAAATTATATAATTATTATTAATTTTTAAAATTTAATTTAAAATATTTTTAAATTCAAATTTTAAACAATTCATTAAAAATTACGAAATAATAAAACTTATAATTAGTAATATTTTTTTAGATAATTTATAATATTCATCATTGTATTTATTAAAATTAAAATAATTATAATTTAAAAATCTCTTAAATTAACTTTAAAAAGTCAATGATAATCAAATAATATAAAATAGATAATATAATTTTACAATTTTATCCAATATTATATAGTGCAATTATAAATTGATAAAGAAATTTCGTATTAGGGGAAAGGGTGGGCCATGAATCTGGGAACTTGAAAACATTACGGAGAAATTATTTAATAATTGTGGGACATTGTTATGTAATATTTTATATTATTAATATATTATCATTTTAAAATATATAATATATTTTTTTATTATACATACCAAAATGATAATATATGAATAATCTTGAGGCATGGGACACCGCTATCACATTACTATATTTAAGACCATAAAATAATTTTTGGGACAATTACACTTTCTAGTACCTTTTTAAAAAAAATTACAATAATAGTGCACTAACAAAAATAATTACAAAAAAAGTGCACTAACAAAAATAATTACAAAAAAATGCAAAAGAAATAGAAAAAGAAAACAGAGGAGAGAGAAAAGAGAACATCTGTCCCCTACTTCCTCCCTCCCCCTCTCCCCCCCCGCCTCCTTCCACCTGCCTTTCCCCCCTGCTCCTGCTCCCGCTCTCGCCTCCGCCTGCATCCCCCCCCCCCCCACACTCCCTCTCCCGCTCCGGCCTCCGCCTTCGCCTGCCTCCTCCTTCCCCCCTCCCCGCCTCCCTCCTCCGTCCCCCATCCCCCTCCCCCTCCGCCTGCCACCTCCCTCCCCCCTCCCCCTCCAGCCTGCCTCCTCCTTCCCCCTCCCCGTCTCCCTCCTCCATCCCCTTCCCCCTCCCGCCTGCCTCTGTCAGAGTTTATGCCCTAGAGGCTAATTATTTAATGTAATTGCTTAACATTTTTGATATTATATTTGATTGAATAAATGGATTATTTTATTATGATTTCATTTACTGCGTTATATAAATGTTAACATAATAAAAGCCCTTAGAATAATGATACGAATTATATAGCTTTAAGTATGTGACTTGAACATGAGATTATATAATTATAATTAGTATCATTGCTCTTAAATGTCCCTAGTCGAGTATCATTGCTAATGGGACAACAATGATGCATTGAGACTAGTATGTGGATTGACTGATGGTCAAATCTCATTGGTCATAAATATATGAGATATTTGAGTCAATGCATTGGTACATGTTAGAGAACAATGTACTGGACTGACCCACCATGAGAATTCTACATGGAGCATTATGCAAAGTGTCATAAGAAATTCTCATAGTGACAATGATGTAATGATCCTCCGACCTGAAGTCACTATATTATTACACGAGAATTTGTGTACTTTGATATCATCAAATGTCACCTTTAATAGGGTGGACAATAAAGGTGATTATTGGGTACATCATGAATCGTGTGAGGAATATGAGTGATCTAGATGGAATTTAACCCTCCTATATATTATGGATGATATCCATAGGCCTCTTGATTGAGTATGACTATGAAATGCATGGTCATGCTCAAATATTGATTTGTTTCATATAGTCTACTCATTGATCAAGAAAATTCAGATAAAATTATGAAGAGTATGACACATTTCATGCCTCGAGTTTAATCTAGGATATAAGGTTAAAATGATTAAATTACATTGAAACATTGGTCACGAAAAGGTTTATCGAATTACCGATCTTATTATTATTTGGGTAGCAGTGATGCATTACTAGATGACGCTCACTGTTTATAATTTTATAATATGATTTTAAAATTATTACCAACATAATAATAACCTATAGGGTCACACACTTAGAACGTAATTAAAAGGGAATTAATTTAAATTGTAAGTATTTTAAATATGTCAATATGATTGATAGTATTTAAAAATTACGAATTTAAATTAATAGGATAATTTGTATATATGTATATTAATTAAGTAAGACTTAATTAAAATATAATATATATAAATTCGGATTTTATTTTTCTAGTTATTTTAGGTTTTAGTTAATTCATATTAACTACTATATATATGATATATCAGTAGTCTAAAAGTCACGTAAGGAAAAACTAAAACCCTAGCCGCTTTCAGAAATAGCCTAGAGAGAAAAATAGGTTAGAAATCCTGATCTTGGTGGCTAGTACCGCAGATCCCTTTTGCTGCAGATCGTGTGACGGTTCGCGGAGCGTTCGTGTGGATATTGTAGAGACGCAGTCGCTGGATTGCCTTGAAGATTCGAAGCCGTTTCAGAATTCCATCGCCTCCTGTCCATCTCGAATAATCGGTAAATAATCTAAACTTATGAATTAATATGGTTTTGCATGGATCCTGGCTTAGGGTTTCGGAATTTTTTTTAAATTCCGCTGTTTTCTCTGTGTCGAAACTCTAACAGCCTCCTCCTTCACCCCTCCCCACCTCCCTCCCCCCGCCTCCTCCATACAAAGATAACCAACCCTGTAATACAAAGGTAATCAAACCTTAATACAAAAGGTAACAAACCTTTAATAGAAAGGTAACCAAACTTTAATACAAGGTAATCAACTCTTAGTACAAAGGTAACCAAACCTTAATACAGAGGTAACCAATCTTTAATACAAAGGTAACCAAAACTAGTTACTACACATTCAGGAATTTGTTACCTCCATACTAGTGTTTGGTTACCTCCATACTAGTGTTTGGTCACCTAGAATTACTACACGAAAAAACAAATTATCAGAAATTTGTTACCTCAATAATAGTATTTGGTTACCTAGGTTTAATTGTGCAGTCTTTAATTGGTCACTAAGATGAATTTAGGTACTGAGCCGTAGTTACTGCACATTCATGAATTGGTTACCTTCGTACTATTGTTTGATTACCTATATTTACTTGTGTCATTTTTGCCGGTGGTAACCAAACCTTAATACGGAGATAACCACTTTAGCTTTTGTGGTTAAACACACACACTAAACACCAAGAACACATAACATTTAGCAGATCTGGCACCACCACCACCAGAACTAACGCTACCACAATCAGATTTGGAGCTACCGCGAGGGGAGAAGAATGGGCGGAGTCAGGGGGATGGGGGGATGAGGTGCGGTTGTAAGACCCCGAATTTTATGAAATACAAAATTTAATTTTTCTTCATATATATTTTTTTTTGAAACAGTAAGTGGTTAAATCGATAAAGTTAAAAGTTAAGGATGTTATGTGCAAATTTTATTTTGTCGGACAATATTCGCTTTGTCGGGGAATATTCATTTGGTCGGGGAATATTCGTTTGGTCCGACGGCGCCGAAATAACAAATTATTGGTGGACCCCACAACGGAATATTTGTCGGATATAGAAAACGACAGAAATAACCTTTTTAAATAAAAATAGTCAACGGAACTGTTAAAATACCGGTGATAAAAGAATAGTAGCATACAGTAGTTATTGGTATTTTCTGTAGCACTCGGTACTCTACAGTAACACACGGTATTGCATAGTGTCTCATATTTTTGGTCTGATAATTGACACCGTAACTGTTACGCATCATTTCATCGATAATTGTCACTGCATAATATTTTATATTATCAATTCAATAATTGTTGTTACACAGTATTTTGCATTATTGATTTAATAATTGTCATTACACTGTATTTTATATCATTGAGTCAATAATTGTTGTTGCACTGTTTTTAAAATTATTGAACCTAATAATTGTCACAGTAACATATGCACAGTAATTCACATTATTGAATCAATAATTGTCATTACACAGTAACGTATGCTTTATTTTACATTATTGTTATCTCTATTATGATGTTATTTAAACAGTTGTATTTCATTAATTTATTGACTTGATATCTAAGAGCTAACTATACTGTATTTATAACAATTAGTCATAATAATTGAATTGATAAAGTTATTTGTTTATAATATAAAGTTAGGTGATTATTAGGTGATATGAAATGAATGGTGTAGATTAAAGTGTGAATTATTGTTGAATAATTGAATTGATTTGTTTATAATATAAAGTTAGGTGATTATTAGGTGATATGAAATGAATGGTGTAGATTAAAGTGTGAATTATTGTTGAATAATTAAATTGATTTGTTTATAATATAAAGTTAGGTGATTATTAGGTGATATGAAATGAATGGTGTAGATTAAAGATAATATAATATTTGAAATGGATGGTGTAGATTAAAAGATGATCTTTAAATGAATGGTTTAGATTAAATGAATGATAAGATTTTTGGCTATAAATAGAAGCCTTAACTTAAGGATTTTTCATAAACTTCCTTACTTGTTCTTTCTTTCTCTCTCTAAATACTTCTTGTGAAAGTTCTCTCTAAGTGTGCTTAAGTCATCTTGAGTATTTGTGAAGATCTATAAGTATACGTGTACTGTTCAAGTTAATCAACCTCATTTAAATCAATATCCAGTCACGTGTTACGGTAAGGGATACCATCTTTTTCATCTTCCATTATTCAAACGTACTATGGTAAGAGATTATCATTATTTGATTCTCGATAATAATATTGTTTCTTCCTTACTCATAAGACGTGCCTTTTATTTCCATGTATTAAATTGTGGGAATAACCTTACGGAGCGGATTGCCGCCTGTTGGTGAATAACCTTTCGTATTCATTCATTATTAATCTTTGAGAATAACCTTACGGAGCGGATTGCCGCCTGTTTGGTGAATAACTCTTTGTACTCAAATTCTATTAAATTGTGGGAATAACCTTACGGAGCGGATTGCCGCCTGTTTGGTGAATAACTCTTTGTACTCAAATTCTATTAAATTGTGGGAATAACCTTACGGAGCGGATTGCCGCCTGTTGGTGAATAACCTTTTGTATTAATTTCCTTCACCTTTTGTTAATCAAACCTGCTACGGTAAGGGATATTATTTTCTTTCATACTCCTAAATCGAAATTTATTATGGAACTATTGCTTCTATAATTCCTGAAAATATTATATGTTTTATAATAGTTGAACTTCATTATTTCAACTGAACCTTCTTATTTACGTGAACCTTTCTATTGAATTGTAACCGTCATTCTGAACTGTGGATCTTGAATATCATTTTTTTAAATTTCACTCCACATCATGTTGACAATTTTGGACATTATTTGAATCTGTACAAAGTAAACTTCCGATACTTATTGTTATCCTATTTCTTCTGTTCATCATTTATATCATTCTAATCATCCAAAAAATCAAGCTGTTGTGAATATCTGTGACCGGGGGCACAGATGTGATATATTTGTTGAACAGATGATAGGTTAAAGGCGATATAATAGGTTAAAGGCGATACATCTGTTCGGTGTCTTTTATGGCACGTGGTGAATGTTCTCTTTGGCCCGTAGTGCAAAGATGAACTGTTGTTTGGTATGATTATGACCAAAGGCTGAATCTGGTATAATCATGACCGTTGGTGTTATATTGAATGTCTTTGGCCCGTAGTGCAAAGATGAACTGTTGATCTGCATGATTATGATCAGGAACTGTGAATTTGTATTATCTTGACTAATGATATTTCAGATGATAAAAGTTGATGATGTTTTTCCTAAAAAGAGAACCGAGTGGACATTATAGTCTGCATTATTCTTCTAATAGATTACTCATTCCGCTGCTATTATTGATCTGAACGTTGTTTAAGAATTTAACTGCAGTTTTTGATATAAACCTTGTAGTCTATTGTATTCTATCAAGAACTCAACTGTTGAAGACTAATGATAATTTATTCGTCATTATCTTAGTCATGATATTCTTTACTGGGCTATTTGAGCTCACCCTTTCTTTTGTTCCATTGTTTTTCAACAGGAGATGAAAACATAACAGGGTCTAGCCGGGGAATGGAGTGAGGGTCCGAGGAATAGTTATCATAGTTTTCACGTTTTGTAAAATAGTGTGGCAATAATAGTGAAGACTTAGTTGTGTATTATTATACACTGTATTGTTGTACGTTGTGCTTTGTTGTAATAATTTTGTTGTAGTCTTTTGACGACTCAAGTATGGGCTGTGTGGGCCCAGATTTGGGGGCGTCACAGTTGGCATCAGAGCTTAGGGATATGGTCTTTAATGGAGATCTGGGGTAGAACTAGGAGGGGAGAGACGAATAGAATCAGTCACTAGTGTGTCCTACCTAAAATAGATTTTATTATCTAATGAGTCGATTTGAATGTAGGAACATGAAGTGATGAGTCAGTTTATTTGAACTAACATTTATTTTGTGACCACAGTTAATTATGGCATCTGGAAATCAGGAGGTTAACTATGAAATTACCGAAACAAATGTAGCTGCAAAACAAGAGGCGACGAATAATCTTCTTACAAACTCAGAGTTGAATCATTTGCCTAAGGCAAAAATTATGCGTGTTCTATCCTGTAAGGATGAAGGTGAAAGCTCTGCTACAGTCGTTCCAGATCCATTCTTAGAAGCAATTAAAGGAAGTAACGAACTTGCGAAAATTATTGCCTTTAATTTACTCACTAATTGGGAGAGTGATATCACATGGTTATGCTCTATAACAAAGGATCAGAATATATGGACTTTTCATATTAGTCTTTGGGATTTATGGTGTTCCAGCTATGATTTTCAAGATTATTTAAAAATGATGTTTCTATACTTTTGGGCGTTACAATTTAGAGGAATTCAGGTTAAGTTAGTCACTATCGTGGAAACTGCAGTCTATCGAAAATACTATTTTAATGGAAATCATTGGTACCTTACTACTGATGAAGTTGATGAACCCGAGAAACAGTTTGCTAGAAAATTATTCAGTGGTATTCCCATGGTTGAAATACGTGAAGATCCGAATGAAGTATTCGGGATTCGATTTGACGATAACAGTCAAGAAACCGAATGAGGTGATAACCGGTAAGTTATTCATAAATTCTCGTGAAGTCTATGCCATATTAGATACTGGCTCTATCCACTCCTTTATCTCACCTATATGTACTCAACGTTTAAATTTGACTATTGAAAACTTAAATCTTGTCTTATCAGTTGAAACCTCATTGGGAGAAATACCTATTACATTTACTATCTATAAATCTTGCCTAAGTTCAAATCAACAACCTCACATTACCTGTTAACCTTATTTCTTTGGAGATGCGTGAATTTGATGTGATTTTAGGAATTGATTGGTTGACTACCCATCATGCTAAAATTGATTGTTTTCATAAGATTATTAGTTTTTATATTCCTAATCAACCTGTCATGCCAATTCAAGCAACTAAACCATTGAAATCTATAACTGTTATTTCTAGCCATAAAGCCATTCGTTTATTGAAAAACGGATGTCAAGCCTTTTTAGCTCATGTCACTGATTTGAACAAAAACACGTCAAACTTGAATGATATTCCCATTATTAATGAGTTTCCTGACGTTTTTTCTGAGGAACTTTCTGGCTTACCCCAAACCGTGAAATTGATTTTTATATTGATCTTGAACCCGGTACCAAGCCCATTTCCAAAGCTCCCTACCGAATGGCTCCCATTGAACTTCAAGAGTTAAAAGTCCAACTACAGGAATTGTTGGATACCGGTTTCATTCGTCCGAGTGCATCACCTTGGGGTGCTCCTGTTCTATTTGTGAAGAAGAAAGACGGGAGTATGAGATTGTGCATTGACTACCGAGAATTGAACCATGTCACCATCAAGAACAGGTACCCGTTACCTCGGATTGATGACATGTTTGATCAATTGCAAGGCGCTCAACATTTCTCAAAGATTGATCTCCGTTCTGGATATCATCAGTTAAAGGTTAAAGCTGAGGACATTCCAAAGACTGCTTTCAGAACTCGTTATGGGCATTATGAGTTCTTAGTCATGCCTTTTGGACTAACTAATGCTCCTGCAGCTTTCATGGACATGATGAACCGGATATTCAAGGAACATTTGGATCATTTTGTGGTTGTCTTTATTGATGACATCCTCATATACTCCAAGAGTCGCGAGGATCATGAACAACACCTGAGATTGATACTATAAAAGTTCCGTGAAAACAAATTATATGCCAAGTTGAAGAAATGTGAGTTCTGGCTTGAGGAGGTCGCGTTTCTTGGGCATGTGATTTCTAGTCAAGGAATATCAGTCGATCCTGCGAAGATTGAAACGGTACTAAATTGGGAACAACCCAAAACAGTAACCGAAGTCCGAAGTTTTCTGGGTCTAGCTGGTTATTATCGGAGATTCGTAGAAGGATTTTCTCGAATCGCCACTCCATTAACGCAGCTTACTCGGAAAAGCACAAAATTCATATGGAGCGAGGAATGCGAGAAAAGTTTCCAAGAACTCAAGAAGAGACTGGTTTCAGCTCCTGTTCTGACCATACCATCAGGATCAGGAGAATTTGTTATCTACAGCGATGCTTCTGGCAAAGGTCTAGGCTGTGTCCTTATGCAACATGGAAAGGTTATAGCCTATGCCTCTCGACAACTCAAAGATTATGAGAAAAATTATCCTACTCATGATCTAGAGTTGGCAGCAGTCGTTTTCGCGTTAAAGATCTGGAGACACTATTTGTACGGAGAAAAAGTGGATATCTATACGGATCATAAAAGTCTCAAGTATTTCTTCACCCAGAAGGAACTCAACATGCGACAACGACGTTGGCTTGAGCTGTTGAAGGATTATGACCACACAATCCAGTATCACCCGGGAAAGGCGAACGTTGTAGCTGACGCTTTGAGCAGAAAATCTTATGCAAGTACAAGTGCACTGCTGACAACACAAAAGTGTATTTTGTACGACTTGCAAAAGATGGAGATAGAGCTAAAGACACCAGGGACCCACTCGAATATTGCTCACGTGCGAGTAGAACCAACTTTAATCGATAAAATTAAAGCTGCTCAAGCTACCGATCCGGAACTGATAAACATGATAAAGAAAGTACAAGAAGGTGCCATTCCCGAAGCAAGAATCGACGAGAAAGGAATACTTCGAGTCAACTCTCGACTCTGTGTTCATAACGATCCTGAATTAAAGCATAAAATCATGATGGAGGCACACAACACGCCGTTTGCAATCCACCCAGGAGGTACCAAGATGTATCGAGATCTTCGACATACATTTTGGTGGAACAATATGAAAAGAGAGATTGCGGAGTTTATCTCAAGGTGCCTAACTTGTCAACGTGTCAAGGCAGAGCATCAAGTTCCTAAAGGTCCATTACAATCACTTGAAGTTCCCGAATGAAAGTGGGAACACATCAATATGGACTTTGTGACAGGTCTTCCAAAAGTTTCTCAAGGCTTAGATGCAATTTGGGTGATCGTAGATAGATTGACCAAATCTGCTCATTTCTTGCCTATACGAGAAAACTTTTCACTTGAACGTCTTGCCGGTATGTACATAAATGAGATCGTGAGATTGCATGGAATGCCAGTTTCCATAGTTTCTGATCGAGATCCTAGATTCACTTCACGCTTTTGGATCAGTCTACAAAAAGCTATGGGCACTGAACTACGTTTTAGTTCTGCATACCATCCTCAAACGGACGGACAATCGGAAAGGACGATCCAGACCCTCGAAGATCTTTTGAGACTTTGTGTATTAGACTTCAAAGGAAATTGGGATAAGTACTTGCCGTTGGTGGAATTTTCTTACAACAACAGTTACCAAGCAAGCATAGGCATGGCTCCATTCGAGGCATTGTATGGAAGGAAGTGTCGCTCTCCAATATGTTGGAATGAGGTAGGAGAAGCAAAATTGTTGGGACCCGAGTTGGTACGCTTGACGACCGAAAAGATTCAAATGATCCGACAACGAATACAGACCGCACAAGAACGACAAAAGAGTTATGCTGATCTTCATCGGAGAGACGAAAGTTTCAACGTCGGAGATCATGTATTCTTACGTGTTTCTCCATGGAAAGGGGTTACGAGATTCGGAAAGAGAGGAAAGCTTAACCCTCGATTTATTGGCCCATTTGAAATCCTCGATCGAATAGGAACCGTAGCCTACAGACTAGCCCTACCACCAAGTATGTCTCGCATCCATAACGTTTTTCACATATATATGTTACGTAAATATGTGAAGGACCCAAACCACGTCATTGAGTTAGAACCAGACGTTATAGCAGAGGATTTAACATACGAGGAGGTACCTGTTAAGATCCTGGATAAGAAGGAGCAGATCCTACGCTCAAAGGTTATACCTCAAGTTAAGGTTTTATGGAGGAACCAAGATACTGAGGAAATGACCTGGGAGCTAGAATCTGAGATGAAATCTAAGTATCCTTACCTCTTCGATATGTCAGGTACGTCAATTTCGGGGACGAAATTTCATAAGGAGGGGAGGTTGTAAGACCCCGAATTTTATGAAATACAAAATTTAATTTTTCTTCATATATATTTTTTTTTGAAACAGTAAGTGATTAAATCGATAAAGTTAAAAGTTAAGGATGTTATGTGCAAATTTTATTTTGTCGGACAATATTCGCTTTGTCGGGGAATATTCATTTGGTCGGGGAATATTCGTTTGGTCCGACGGCGCCGAAATAACAAATTATTGGTGGACCCCACAACGGAATATTTGTCGGATATAGAAAACGACAGAAATAACCTTTTTAAATAAAAATAGTCAACGGAACTGTTAAAATACCGGTGATAAAAGAATAGTAGCATACGGTAGTTATTGGTATTTTCTGTAGCACTCGGTACTCTACAGTAACACACGGTATTGCATAGTGTCTCATATTTTTGGTCTGATAATTGACACCGTAACTGTTACGCATCATTTCATCGATAATTGTCACTGCATAATATTTTATATTATCAATTCAATAATTGTTGTTACACAGTATTTTGCATTATTGATTTAATAATTGTCATTACACTGTATTTTATATCATTGAGTCAATAATTGTTGTTGCACTGTTTTTAAAATTATTGAACCTAATAATTGTCACAGTAACATATGCACAGTAATTCACATTATTGAATCAATAATTGTCATTACACAGTAACGTATGCTTTATTTTACATTATTGTTATCTCTATTATGATGTTATTTAAACAGTTGTATTTCATTAATTTATTGACTTGATATCTAAGAGCTAACTATACTGTATTTATAACAATTAGTCATAATAATTGAATTGATAAAGTTATTTGTTTATAATATAAAGTTAGGTGATTATTAGGTGATATGAAATGAATGGTGTAGATTAAAGTGTGAATTATTGTTGAATAATTGAATTGATTTGTTTATAATATAAAGTTAGGTGATTATTAGGTGATATGAAATGAATGGTGTAGATTAAAGTGTGAATTATTGTTGAATAATTAAATTGATTTGTTTATAATATAAAGTTAGGTGATTATTAGGTGATATGAAATGAATGGTGTAGATTAAAGATAATATAATATTTGAAATGGATGGTGTAGATTAAAAGATGATCTTTAAATGAATGGTTTAGATTAAATGAATGATAAGATTTTTGGCTATAAATAGAAGCCTTAACTTAAGGATTTTTCATAAACTTCCTTACTTGTTCTTTCTTTCTCTCTCTAAATACTTCTTGTGAAAGTTCTCTCTAAGTGTGCTTAAGTCATCTTGAGTATTTGTGAAGATCTATAAGTATACGTGTACTGTTCAAGTTAATCAACCTCATTTAAATCAATATCCAGTCACGTGTTACGGTAAGGGATACCATCTTTTTCATCTTCCATTATTCAAACGTACTATGGTAAGAGATTATCATTATTTGATTCTCGATAATAATATTGTTTCTTCCTTACTCATAAGACGTGCCTTTTATTTCCATGTATTAAATTGTGGGAATAACCTTACGGAGCGGATTGCCGCCTGTTGGTGAATAACCTTTCGTATTCATTCATTATTAATCTCTGAGAATAACCTTACGGAGCGGATTGCCGCCTGTTTGGTGAATAACTCTTTGTACTCAAATTCTATTAAATTGTGGGAATAACCTTACGGAGCGGATTGCCGCCTGTTTGGTGAATAACTCTTTGTACTCAAATTCTATTAAATTGTGGGAATAACCTTACGGAGCGGATTGCCGCCTGTTGGTGAATAACCTTTTGTATTAATTTCCTTCACCTTTTGTTAATCAAACCTGCTACGGTAAGGGATATTATTTTCTTTCATACTCCTAAATCGAAATTTATTATGGAACTATTGCTTCTATAATTCCTGAAAATATTATATGTTCCATAATAGTTGAACTTCATTATTTCAACTGAACCTTCTTATTTACGTGAACCTTTCTATTGAATTGTAACCGTCATTCTGAACTGTGGATCTTGAATATCATTTTTTTAAATTTCACTCCACATCATGTTGACAATTTTGGACATTATTTGAATCTGTACAAAGTAAACTTCCGATACTTATTGTTATCCTATTTCTTCTGTTCATCATTTATATCATTCTAATCATCCAAAAAATCAAGCTGTTGTGAATATCTGTGACCGGGGGCACAGATGTGATATATTTGTTGAACAGATGATAGGTTAAAGGCGATATAATAGGTTAAAGGCGATACATCTGTTCGGTGTCTTTTATGGCACGTGGTGAATGTTCTCTTTGGCCCGTAGTGCAAAGATGAACTGTTGTTTGGTATGATTATGACCAAAGGCTGAATCTGGTATAATCATGACCGTTGGTGTTATATTGAATGTCTTTGGCCCGTAGTGCAAAGATGAACTGTTGATCTGCATGATTATGATCAGGAACTGTGAATTTGTATTATCTTGACTAATGATATTTCAGATGATAAAAGTTGATGATGTTTTTCCTAAAAAGAGAACCGAGTGGACATTATAGTCTGCATTATTCTTTTAATAGATTACTCATTCCGCTGCTATTATTGATCTGAACGTTGTTTAAGAATTTAACTGCAGTTTTTGATATAAACCTTGTAGTCTATTGTATTCTATCAAGAACTCAACTGTTGAAGACTAATGATAATTTATTCGTCATTATCTTAGTCATGATATTCTTTACTGGGCTATTTGAGCTCACCCTTTCTTTTGTTCCATTGTTTTTCAACAGGAGATGAAAACATAACAGGGTCTAGCCGGGGAATGGAGTGAGGGTCCGAGGAATAGTTATCATAGTTTTCACGTTTTGTAAAATAGTGTGGCAATAATAGTGAAGACTTAGTTGTGTATTATTATACACTGTATTGTTGTACGTTGTGCTTTGTTGTAATAATTTTGTTGTAGTCTTTTGACGACTCAAGTATGGGCTGTGTGGGCCCAGATTTGGGGGCGTCACGGCGGGGGTGGGGAGAGGAAGGGGAGAAGGGACCAGGGTAGGGGCAGGGGGGCGGTCGGAAGGGCTGGGGTGGGGGTGGTGGTCGGGGGGAGGAGGGGTGAAGGCAGGAAGAGACGAAGGGAGAAGGGAGAAGGGAGAAGGTTAGGGGAGGAGAAGGGGCGGAGTCAAGGGGATGAGGGGCAGGGATGGGGGGATGAGGTGCGAGGGTGGGAAGATGAAGGGGAGGAGGGAGGAGGGACGGGGGCAAGGGGCGGTTGGAGGGGCTGGGGTGGGGGTGGTGGTCGGGGGGAAGAGGGGTGAGGGCGGGAGGAGGCTGCGGGAGAAGGGAGAAGGGAGAAGGAGGTGCGGGCGTGGGGAGATGAAGGAGAAGAAGGGTGGGGACGGGGGGAGGCGGGCGGAGGGGATGGGGTGGGGTAAATAGAGAAGAGTAAATATGATAGTTATAGTTCTCCTTAATTTAAGAGATAATGATTTAATGGGTTTATTATTGTTACACTTTTTTTGTAATTATTTTGTTAGTGCACTATTCTTATAATTTTTTATTAATTATTATATAATTATGTAAAGAGCTCATAATTTTTCAACGTTACGAAGAAGGGGTGGGCCATTATGAGTAAAAGGCGGTTAAGGTGAGATAGTGTTGGGATTATGTACTAGGCCCACCTAGCAATAAGCTAATAATAATTTTATTGATGTAATACAAAAGAGTAAATTAAATATTAATTACCCGTAATATTAGAGTTTTATATTTTTTAATAATAATATGGCACATATGAAATTTAAAAAAAAATCAAGAAATTAAGAATTTAATATGGTTAGTAAAAAAAATTACCATAGTAAATAATAAATATAAGATGTGTCAATACAATTCTAATTTTTTAATTTTCTGTTAAATTATTTATGTGCTATGTTGTTATTGAAAGATATAAAACCTCAATTTTATAAACCATCCGAAAATAATTTATTCTCAATATAAAAACTCAAAGCCTAAACAAACATATGGAGTAATTAATTAGTGTAATATTCTTTTCTTTCAAAAATTAAAGATATTTGTTGTCTTTTTAAAAATTACATTTTTTTAAAAAAATAAAATAATATGAGTTTCCAATATTCGTTATTTGTACTTATACTGAATTGAGTCTATCCTGATATCATTAATACATTTAGGTAAAATATTAAAGATGCGTTTTTGAAAGAAAAAAAGTTATATATATATATAGAGAGAGGGGCATGATTCATAACATATATTTGCTATGTAAATAATATTCATATTGATATATTTTCAAAAAAATAATATAAATTAAATTATTATTTAATTTATAAACATTAAAAGAATGAGTATATAAAAGCGAGATGATATTGAGTTATTAATATTTGAATGATTAAGAAATGATATCAAAATTGAGTGATTGAGATTTGAACGATTAAGTTATAAAAATTTAATTTGAACATCATTTATTAAAAAATTTAAAATTTTCAATTATATCAATTTATATAATTACAGATGAAATTCTCTAAATTATTATTAATTTGAACGATAATCCTTTCCTCATGATTCTAAAAACTGAGCAACAAAATTGATCCTTGTACTGTGATCTTATTATTGAAAATTTTGTATCGTTAATATGAAATACACTGTTACATATTATATTTAAGACAGGCAATTTGAAGGGAAGGGAAATAAAGACGGGCTACATTTTTGACACGATGTTATTAAATTTATTATTATAATAATTTAAAAATAAATATAAAATAAAATATATCTTTAATATTAATGAGATCATTTTTTTCCGAGATAAAGCGATTATTGGTTAGTCATGGAAACCAATAACCAGCCACTGGGACAAATGGGATAATTCATGTTGTGATGTGAATTTCAGGTTCCAAACCGCGTTAACTCAATTAGTACATTTCCTGAGTTGTAAGTTGTACTAATTATGGATGAGCAAAAAATTAAATTATTTTTAAAATTACATTAAAAATTGCATAATTCGCACCAATAATTTTGACGTATGTAACGGTTTTAGGTGGTTGAAAAATCGCAAGTGCTGTTTGGGTTTAGTTTATGGGCAAAACCGCATCTAAGAAACCGCACCACACCATGCACTGTCAAAATGAAACATATCAAAAAGTATTATTATAATGTACAAATATTTAAAATTATCCCAAATTATAATTATTTATGTTTAGAATGTTCATATGTAATAATATATCATTATTCATGTTTTTAAGTTATATTCTACTTTTGTTTAGACAAAATATTATATGTAAAATTATGTGTTACAAAGTGGTATTTAATATTGCGTGATACTAAATTATTAATTTAAATTAAATAAAATTTAATTATTTCAATTGGTTTTGGAACCGAAGTCGCATCAAATAAAACCGCACCGCACCAATTACAAACGATTTTATGCAAGGTTTTGAATTTGTCAAACCGTACCTAAACGATTAATGTGCGATTTGGACTTTAAATTACAATAAATCGCACCATGCTCACCCCTCGTACTAATTGTCACCCATTAGGGCCATTATGAAAAGGCGTTGTCTCTCTCTCTCAATTTCTTTTATTTTTTGTTTAATAATATTTATTTTATTTTAAATTATAAGATATTAAGATCAATGTTAAAATTTTTAAATATTTTTTAACTTAAAATAAAAATAAAATAATTTAATTTATGTTAATACAATAATAAATATCATAAGCTACTTAAAAGTACTGCTAATTATAAAATTTATAGTTTTAAAAATTTAAATAAATCATATTAATTTTAAATTTGAAAATATCTCAAATTGACTTTAAAAAGTCAACAGTGATCTTATAATTTGAAATGAATTGAGTAATATATAGTACTCCCCCCATTCTAAATCATAAAATTATTAATAACTTCTGAAAATTAATTTAAGACATTTTTAAATATTTAAAAATTGACGTGATTCATTGAAAAATATGAAATAATAAATGTTACAAGTAAGTCTTAGATAACTAACAATAATGCAAAAAAGTTTAGATGAGATTTAATGTAATTTATGTCAAATTAAATTTGAAAATACGTTAAGTTAATTTCAAAAAATTAATAATTTAATTTTTTTTATGTACGAAATGGTAAACAAGGAAATAAGCAAAGCTAAAACCACGACACATAACATAAATTCAAGAATATAAACCAAATACCCACATGAACAAATAGGGAAACTCCAATCAAACATTTGGAAATTCTTTTTAGCGAACACAAACAAATTATAATTACCATAAATATCAAAGGAAGAAGAGTTGGTGGAAAGGAAAAGAAAGCACGGACAGCGATACAAATAGAAAAAATTAAGATAATCCTAACCGATCAATAAAATATGCTACAAAAAGTGTAATAATTATGCAAAATTGTGGTCCGGCACAAAGAAAACAAATACTACTGGTTGTAACAAATTTATATGTCACCGTCTCCGTCTACACGGGACATTGCCAGCGAGCCACATCAATCATGATGGTGCCATGTTTATGCAAAGCCCGTTATCTATCATTATATATAATAAAACAATTAAATATTTTATCTAAATTAATTAAATCATTTTAGTTGATTAATGAATTAATACCGAATTAGTTTTGAATTATTTTTAAGTTCAACATCTCTACTGATATAATGTACGTCATGTTTATAATTATATCAAACTTTTTGTATCATTTGTTGTATTATTTCAATGATATACAATAATTTTAATATACATGCAACTCTTCAATTTCATATTTAATGTATTATCACCATCTATGTTATACTATTTGTACTCAAATTATAATATAAAATATCACATATCACAATTTTAAATTATGTTATCGATACTAACTCATGCGTTACACATGCTATCAGTTTAGTATATACTAAACTCCCCTATTTATTTTTCTTTTACCGTCTCAAATAATCTCTATTTGCGTAACACTTCTCTGTATCCTCTAAAACTAAAAATTAAAAAAACGTCCACATCCTAAATATTTTAAACAGTTCATAGAGACCAAGTCCTTATTATTTTTAAAAATATATTTGTTAACTTAATAAACAGATATTATTACCCTCTAAAGGCTTAATTAAACATATGAATGGGTTCAAGTGAGCAATAAAAATTAATATGTGGGTAATTGAGTAATTAAATTTGATACCATTATTTAAAATATTATTTTCTCCGCTCTAAAATTAGAGATACATTTGTCATTCTAAGATTAATTTATGAAATTTTAAAATACAGTGTCAAATTTTGCTAATTTTTTAGATAAATTCTATTAAAATTCAAAATCGATACGAACTTATGTAATTCTAATATAAACTTCTATGTTTATAGTATAACAGTGAAAATGTACTATGAATTACAATATTTATTTACTAAACTAAATGATACCATATCATAGTTTAATTTAAATCTCAAGATTATATTATATTAACGCGATGAGTGCTCTTCAATTAAAAAAAAAATAGTAGGTCATTTTCATTACATCACAGCTCATAACATCCTTACAAAAGGCAAAATAATATGATTATACGATTATGTAGCATTTGGCTCTCAATTTGTTACTAGTATTCTTTTTGTAGTTGACTTGGAATTTTCATTCGTTAATTATTATAAGCCTCGCTCGTTTTTTATAAAATAAACATAACCTAAGTTGTAACGTGATAAATTTATAATTGCAACACAAATCAAATCAGAATCCAGTGACGCAATCACATTTGATGATATCATTATTATAATACTCCGTAATTAATTTGTTTGTTGGATAAAATTTGGCTAGATGAATAATTAATTAATAGTCAATTCTACACAGAGATTCAGTTTGACAATAACAAACTCATTTTTAATTTTTTGCAGTCGACATTATTATTACTTAATAAAATGAAGGTGTCATGTAAAATTTATTTTATTATTGAGTAGCCTTTGGTTCAGTAGTACGACTAACTCATGTGAAAGTATGATGTTGGGGATTCTATTCCTAGTGACAGCAAAAAAGAGTGTGTGTATAAAAATAAAAAAAAAATAAAAAAAAACTTATTTTATTATAATACAAATTGATTGCAATGTATGTCTCAAAATTCCGCAATGATTTAACTTTATTAATTGTAGTATTATCTAATCAAGGAAACAAATACTCCATTTCATTTGTGAGATGGTAATATTTTACTCTCAGTTTGCATACATATGTAAAGCATGACAGTAAAAACGTTTTCACTGCTGCTGCTGCCAGCACAGTCTCTCTCAGTAAAAAGCTTCTTTTGCCCTCGTGATAATTGTATACTCTCTCTCCTTCCTTACGAGAACCAAACCCCTCTCTCTCCTCACCCCAAACAAAAATAATGTCATAAACAAACACTACCCATTCTCTCTAATGGCTTCTCGCCGGAAAACTAATTTTGGATCGTCAAAACTTGCCACCAAAAACCTCCATTCCAATCCCACAACTAAAAAAAACTCTTAATTCTTTCAATTATTTTTTTGGGCACAAAACAGAAATCAATGGGAGTGCTGTTTTCCGGAACTGATCGGGGCAAATTTGTTGTTTATGTAATATTGTACTTGGCTTCTTCGCTACTGTGTCAACAGATTCAGAGTGTCAACTCGGAGCCGACTCAGGACAAGCAAGCGCTCCTTGCATTTTTCTCGCAAGTCCCCCACGCAAATCGCCTCCAATGGAACCAGTCAGACTCAGCTTGCAACTGGGTCGGCGTCGAATGCGACCCGAGTCAATCCTACGTGTACAATATCCGGCTCCCGGGCATTGGCCTTGTGGGCCCGATTCCACCTAACACACTCGGAAACCTGACTCAGCTCCGAGTCCTCAGCCTCCGCGCCAACAGACTCACCGGCCAACTCCCCGCCGACTTCTCCAACCTCAAATTACTCCGCGGTCTCTACCTACAAAACAACCAACTCTCCGGCGAGTTCCCCTCGAGTCTACCCGAATTAACTCGACTGACCCGTTTAGATATCTCCACCAACAACTTCACCGGAGAAATCCCATTCTCCGTCACTAATCTCACCCGCTTAACCAGACTATTCATGAAAAACAACAATTTCTCTGGCCCCCTCCCTAGCATAAATCCACCACGCTTAGTGGACTTCAATGTGTCCAACAACCATCTCAACGGTTCAATCCCAGCAACACTAACCAAATTCCCATCATCGGCATTCACCGGAAACACTAATCTCTGCGGCGGCCCATTGCAGCAGTGCCCCTTATTCACTTCACCCGCACCATCACCTTTTCCCCCACCAAAACAAAACCCATCTCATAAAAAATCCAAAAAATTATCCGAAGCAACCATTATAGCCATCGCAGTCGGTGCTGCCGTAATTCTCTTACTTCTTCTACTATGTTTAGTCATCTGTTTGATGAAAAGAAGGCAAGAGAATCAGCCTCCGAGGCAACCACAGCCGACGGTTGGTGCACGGTCAGCTGCGGGGGTGGCGGAGGCAGGAACTTCTTCGTCTAAAGATGTATCAGGGGAAGGAGGAGGAGGAAGGAGAAATAATTTGGTGTTTGTTAATGGTGTGGTTTATAATTTTGATTTGGAGGATTTGTTGAGGGCTTCGGCGGAGGTTTTAGGGAAAGGAAGTGTAGGGACGTCGTACAAGGCGGTGCTGGAGGAGGGAACGGCGGTGGTTGTAAAGAGACTGAAAGAAGTAGCTTTAACTGAAAAAGAATTCGAAATGCAGATGCAGGCTTTGGGGAAGATAAATCATGATAATGTGGTGCCCCTGAGAGCTTTCTACTTCTCAAAAGATGAGAAATTGCTTGTTTCTGATTACATGGCTGATGGTAGCTTGTCTGCTCTTCTCCATGGTATGTTCTTGTTCTTTCTATAAAATTTGATTTTCCTCATTGCACAAGTTATGATTTGTTTAATTATATTACCCAAATCTATATTTGAGGATTAGTTTATGAATTTTTGCAAGGAATGAAGCATGAGTTGTTATGGTCATCGAAATTCTTTATTTTTGCAGTTTAATCAGATTATAGTATTATTATTTTAATTTTTTTAAAGTATAGTCGTAGATAGACATGCACAGTAGGCCGGACTGGTCCGGCCTGGCCTGGGCCTGGTAGGCTTTGGCCGTTGACCAGGCCAGGCCGGGCTTTGACTTTTGGGCCTGCAGGCCGGGCCGGGCCGGGCTTCTCGATCGAAGTCTGGCCTTTTGAGGCCTGTAAGCCGGGCCAGACATGTAGGCCGGGCCGGGCCAGGCTTTAGGCCGGGCCGGGCCAGGCTTAAGGCCAGGCCAGGCCTTGGGCCGGCCCAGGGTAGGCCAGGCTAGTCCTTGGGCCGGGCCGGGTCAGGTCAGGCCTAAAAATGTAATCAACTAATTTTTAATGTGAAATATAAATATTAAATAAACTAACTACTATATTAATTAAATGTATTGACAAAAAATTAAAAATGAGTAATTAATCAATAATAAATAATGAGTCGGTTACAAATATTTTGCTTCAAAATATTTTTAAAATGTCTTCAAAATTCAAATCTTCAAAAAATGTATCTTCCTATCTTCAAAATTTATCTCTTCGTTATATCTTCAAGAAACATATCTTCAGTCTTAAGAAAAAATATATATCTTCAATATTCATGGATGTACAATTTCGTCAGTTTTTACTCTAACTTCGAGATCTTCTGAGCTATCTTGATCGTCTATTACATCTTGTACTATTCTTTATGCGAAAAAATAATCTCTATAATAAATGCATATCTCCAACGATTCTAAGCTAAGTCTACTTCTCTTTTCATCCAATACCCTGCCAGATAAAGAAAATTATTGATGAATTTATTTATCTAACTTTTTAAAAAAATTAATCTTGAATATTTGAGTAGTATATTTTTAGATAATTTATAATTATATTGAATCAATTTAAATTTAAATATATTTTAAAATTAATTTTAGAATACCTAAATTAATTAATTCTATTTTGAAACTGAAAAAGTTGTACAACATTAACCGGATTTGTCAACCAATTGTGATTAGTACAATGAACAGAAAAGCCAAACAAAGTTTTTCAAACTTTATTATCTCCCTACAATGAACTATTTCTTCCCTTCATCCGTCTTTTTGCTGCTTATATATATCAAGTTATAGTCTATAGTTAAAATGAATTAGCTAGGCTGGGCAGGCTGGGCTGGGCCGGTCCTCTGCGTAGGCCAGGCCGGGCTTTTTTGTAGGCCGGGCCAGACCGGTCTTCGTGGGCCAGGCCGGGCTTTTTCGTAGGCCGGGCTTTTTCGTGGGCCAGGCCGGGCTTTTTCGTAGGCCGGGCCAGACCGGGCTTTTTGGTAGGCTGGGCCAGGCCAGGCTTTTACGTCAAAATAACAGCCTGTTCAAAGACTGTAGGCCGGACCGGCCCGGTCCGGGCTTTGACCAGGCCGGGCTCAGGCCAGGCCAGGCCGGCCTGTGGGCCGTAGGCCTTTTGTGCATCCCTAGTCGTAGATCAAAATAGGAAAATGCTAAACGAAAACTGTGTAAACGATAGCAATAACGAATTATGTTAGGGTGAAGTTGACATTAATTTCATATTAATAAATTTTTTAATATTTTTTATTATATTAAATTAATAAATTATCACATTTTTTTTATAACATATTTTTATATATTTAATATAATAAAAAAATTACAAATTTATTAAGATGAAATTGGAGCTTATGATTTTATTGATGTGTATCGTACCCACGGCTACATGTGCGAGAGTGCGCAGGTAAGGCTGCTTGTAAGTCTTTATTCTGACATTCTGTATGACATGGGCGTCCTCGTTTGTAATAATTGTGAGGGATAATAATTATCCTTTACATTTTGCAAGTGTATAAACTATGCACGAGTCTTATAATATTAAAAATGTATAACTATTGCATTTTGCGAGTGATGAAATATTTAATATTAAATTTGAGATGATAAATTTGAGAAAGTTGTGACTTACACGATCAATGAAAATTATTATTGTTATTATTTTATTACAAAACAAATTAAAAATTGACAAATGAATGGAAACGTAGGGAGTATTATTTAACTCTAATCAAACCAACCGACCAACACGATTTCCTAACGACAAGCTGAATGCTTTTGCCTGCTTTTTCAATGGTGATAGAGCAAGAAAGTAGAAACTAACACCCCCTAAACAAAAGAAATATTTTTAACCCTTACTCACATTAATCCCTCTCTCTATTCTTGTTTATCTAACGTTTAGAGTTTGTTTTTTGCTTTTATTTTTTCTCCCACTAAAACGTTTTTTTTATATTATTATCCACATATTTTTATGTCCAGCATAGTGTACTTTTTTGTATTTTACAAAAAGTTATAATTTTTTTAAAGAATCGAAGCTTGCCTCCTCTAGGGTTGGTTTTGGAACTTTTGTCTTTGAACATTTTTAATGCAAGTAAAGCTACGTTTACAAATATGTCCCGACATTTTTTGCTGAATTTACACCCTACCAACTCAAGTTCGTGTATTTTTCAAATCCAAACATATGTAGTGTGTCTTTTTATAATAGGAATTATTACTGAATGAACGTGTTCCACTCTACCAGCTCTTTAAACTAAATTATTACTCGGAATACTGGTGGTTATTGTTACAGGCAGTAGAGGATCAGGCGGTACGCCACTAGACTGGGACAGCCGAATCAGAATAGCAACGAGCGCCGCAAGAGGTCTGGCTCACCTACACGTGTCGGAAGGGGTTGTCCACGGCAACATCAAATCGTCAAACATCCTCCTCCGCCACCAGGACAACCACGCCGCCGTATCCGATTTCGGGCTAAACTCACTCTTCGACGAGTCAGGCACAGTCGCACCCAGCCACCGCATCACAGGGTACCGTGCGCCGGAGGTGGTCGAGACCCGGAAAGTTACATTCAAATCTGACGTATACAGTTTCGGAGTTCTGCTGTTGGAATTACTGACAGGGAAAGCGCCTAATCAGGCTTCATTGGGCGATGAGGGGATAGATTTGCCGAGGTGGGTTCAGTCGGTGGTCAGTGAAGAATGGACAGCGGAGGTTTTCGATTCAGAGTTGATGAGGTACCACAATATTGAAGATGAGATGGTGCAGCTGCTGCGAATTGCGATGGCCTGTGTTGCCATTGTGCCGGATCAACGGCCGGCAATGCAGGAGGTTGTAAGGATGATTGAGGATATGAATAGGAGTGAGACGGATGACAGGTTACGACAGCCGTCGAATGATCCCTCCAGAGGATCGGACGATCCTACTCCGACCGGCTTCCGGACTCCACCTCGAAGTGTCACACCATAGTTGACACCCGTCCACTCAACTGTGCAGTTAATTTGGAATTGGACCATTATGTTTTTATTTATTAGTTAGCTTTCATTTTTTCTTTTCGAAAAGAATTTGGAATTATTTTTAGGGTTAAATAACTTTTTTATTATTGTACTTGTCTCTAATTTATAAATACATAGTTGAACTAATTTTTTTTTTAACAATCGCAACACTGAACTATAATTTTTTACAAAACGTTACAAATTTCATCCAACTCATTTGACTTTTGACGGAAAGTCATATGTGCATGCCATATAAGAAAGAGAAAGTTGACACGCACTTCTTTATTTATGTGGCTTGACAACATGAAAAAGTTATAAATTTTTTTATATAAAATTTGATTAAAAATAAAATATTGATAACAAAATTAAATTTATTAAATTACGTCCCTTAACTTTAATTATACGTACTTAAACCTTTTTTGATTTTATTTATAATTAAATTTGTTGGATATATATTGGGCAAAAATGAAAAGAGGCAATATTGGAATAATATTGTGGTGTATTAAAATCTGTTAATTTTTTTTTTAATTTTTGAGTACGTACACTTAAAAAAAAATATACAAGCAGTTTCAAAAATAAAAATAAAATATACAAGCTAAATAAATTGCTTAAAACAATTTTTTTATACAAAAAATAAAAATAAAAATACAAATGCATTTAAGTAGTAAAAAAACAAAGGCATTAATGCTATTCCCTAAAATAAATGCCTAATATTAACATAGAATCTCAATAGCTCCAATTTGCACAAATTTTTCTATTTCAATACCTAATTAGTAAAATTGAATATACAAAATATATATTCTCAACCCAATCCCCTCAAATCACTATCTCAAATTCACATGTATCTATCACCTCTCTTTCAACTCCAAGGCATGAATTCTCTCCTCCAGCAGCAAAATGATAGCCCAAGGTTGAATCTTTTTGGATTTTTCTTGTAGTTATTGATTATATGTGCTTTTTGTTTTCTTAATCTTCTTGTTTCTCTTCAATTTCTCTTACCTACCATTAATTTCAAACCTAGGGTTCCAAATTGGGGAATATGAAGGATTTTTTTTAAAATGAAGGTGATTTTTTATTTTTTATTCTGCCAATTCAGTTCTTTGCCTTTAACATATTCCATTACGAAGAATATATTCGATTTGGTAACAATTGACATGAATTTTGAAAAATTTGAAGCTTAAGGCAAATTGTTTATTGCCACATTTTAAAAGGTTTGGTTTTAGTTTTTTTAATATGATTTGTGTTTAATCTTTTCAAATCTACGGATGTGGGGGCTATGAACTAGGTTTATTCTTAGTTTCACTTCACTATGTTTAACCCGTTTCTTCTGCTAAATTGGATGAAGAAGATGATGAATAATGATGGTATTGTTAGGTTGGAGAGAGAAAGAGATTAATAAAAAATCTTTTTCGTTTAAGTATAATATATTAATATATTATTTGTTATAATTACATAAAAACTCATTTGTTATTAAATACAAAAATGATCAGCCAAGTCATATTTATTCTGTCAATTGTCCACGTAAGCAACTCACATCAACAATCCGTTAAAATCTAATGTTCTTAGACGGAAAATTCAAAAATTATAAAAAATATCAAGTTCGGTGACTCGATTATAAAAAAAATCAGTTCAATAATGCATTTGTAAATTAGGATCGAGTACAGTAATGAAAAAGTTATTTAACCCATCATTTTTATAGTTGAAAGTTTGGAAAAAGAATTGTATTTATCAATTTTTCCCCAAAAGAATTATCTTTTAATTGATAATTGTTTTGAGATTTCCTCAATGTGTCATTGTAATTTTATTAATGTTATTATTACTAAGTTAATAAAAAAAAATTATTTCAAGAATAAACATGAATAAAATACATTTTTAGTATTTATAATTTTACAAACGAATCATCTTTAGTAATGAAAAATTTAAAGATTAGTGTATTTGTGAAACCGAGTATTTCTAGTATTTTATTTTTATAGATTTGATTTTTTGCATAGGGCTTCTTTCTATTTCTGAGTTATTTTACTATTGGTAGAATATTTGAATTTTTTACATACTGATTTTCTTTGCTTCTTTTTATTTCTTTCAAATTTATTTTGTAACATCCTATTCTAGAACCAGTTCGCCACACGTTTGAATTTATTTTTTATACAATATATTTATTTTATTTTTGAATATATAAACATGCACAAATTATCTAATACTCCTTCAATTTTATATTATATGATCATTATTAACTTTTTATTATTTTATAATTTTTAACGAGTTATTTTAATTTTAAATTTAAAAATATTTTAAATAAACTTTAAAAAATTAATACTGATCATATAATTTTAAAAAAAATAAAAATATTAAAGACCTACTATAATATCTTAGTGATAGAAACCTCTTCTTATAGCGTGAAAAGCAAACTAGTATTAATATACGTGACTGGCTAATGAGAAGTGGGGGTAGTCTTAGTACGTGAATTTTTCAAGCATGATACGCGTTTTACCAAATTATACTCCTTTGGTTTCATAAACATAGTTTAATTTTTATTTTTTAATTAATTTATACAATAAATTTATGATTATTGATATTTTTAAATATTTTTTGTAATTATAATTATATTATTTAAAACAAAATTAATTTAGAATTTCAAAAAAAAATAATTTGAATAATTCAAATAAAACTCTTGGTGGGATGAAGAGGTAATGTATCAATGGTCTTCCAATAAATTATTGGCTGACATTATTATGAAAGGGACCCACGTGGAGGTACGATGTGTGTTGATCGTCTTTAGAAAGGCAGAGGAGACCAATGGGTGAGGCATGTGGCCTAAAAGACGGTAACACATTATTCTGATGAGTCCTTCTAGGGGACTGGTCCAAATTATTATTGTTATTTTATTTTTAAAATATTGTTTTAATATTTTTTTATATAAAATTTAGTGATTTAATATAATATTGTTATTTATATGTATTTAAATTATTAAATTTTGCATAAAAAATTATTAAAATAAATATTTTAAGAATAAATAAATAAATATTTGAACCGATCGCTAGCACGGTCGCCCAAGAGTTATTGTATTCTGATGGACCGGATGTTATTGTGTTTGTGTTGTGGGTAAGTGAGCCGGCTTGGGGGCCTTACCAGAGAAGTCCTAATTAGTGTACAGGATGGTGTAGTTAAAAATTTAAACTGTACGTAAAATTATTTAGATAAAATTTGATAAATTTAAAATTGTAAATAAAATCGTTTATAATTAATACGGTGTGATTTTGAAATATACAGTGCGATTTTTTTTATTTATAATTTTGGATTCAAAATCAATGGAGGTAGAAAAAACAAATCAAGTTAAAGTGAAGGTACAAAAATACAAAATTCCATAAACTAAGTCTACAATGAACACTTATTTGTAATAAATAAGTTTACAGTCAAAATGACTCCAATAAGAATTCATTTGGTAAAATACTAATAGTATATGCCAAAAACCCAACAAAAAAATTCTAAATAATCAAATATCACATTACTGATTACACATAAAAAATAAATAACAAATAACAAATGATCAAAGAGGGCCATCATTTTCATAAGTGAATCAATTTCAATTTTCACAAATGATCAAAACGACGACGTAGTTTTAACTTATGTAACTTTAAAAAATATATAATAATTATTATTGGTGCGGTGCAATAGACTACAGAACTCGAAACCAAACCATAAATACGATTTCTCAATCTTTCTAAAATTGTCATATACGCCGAAACCGTTGATGCAATTCTATTGACCTCAGAACCATTGATACGGTTTTATTACTGTGGTTTAATCGATTTTTGGTACGATTTCAGGGCCAAATTCAATTTATTGCTTGTCCCTAATCATACTTTTGTTCACCTTATTTATTAAGATGTTTTTTTTTTATTTAACTTATTAGCAAACGTTAAACCTTCCCATGTGCTTTATCGAAAGCGAAAAATAGTTTTATTTAATAACAAGTAGTCAATAACTGTATTAGTTTTACCGTAAGTAATTCTATGTGCATAAATTATGTACAAAATTTTATAAAGAAGTCAAAAAAAGATAATATGCGAGTAATATTCACATAATTTATTTACTAGTCAATACATGTAAGATACTAGTATTTATGTGTATAGTTTGTACATATAAAATTATTTCTTATAACATATAATTGAGAAACTCGAAATAAAATAAAAAAATTCAATTCTCTTTTATTCTCTTTGATCAGTCAATCTGGTCTACGACTTGAGCCGTGGAATGACCCTTTTTAAGAAAAATGTGGAACCTAAAACTCAAATTACTGTAACATTTGGTTGACAGAATAATAAGAATGTGCAAGACACAATTGCATGGGAGAGGCTTGTCGTTTTAAAATAAGTAAAATACTAAAAGCCTCGATATTTTCCCCCCTTAAAATAGTATTTGATGTATAATTACTCGGTATGCCATGAAGTAAATTTTATATTATTTAATATTATATTATTTGAGACAAAAAAATATAAGACCAAAACATCATCCTTTTAAAATGGACGGCGTGATGCTTTTATTAAATAAGAATGGACGGCGTGATGCTTTTATTAAATAAGAACTTTTATTTTGTTTAATTCAAACAAAGATGGCTCTCCCCAATACACATTCCTTCCGGGTTTATATAATAGTTTAATAAGTATAACTGAAATCAACACCTAACATTTATCTAATAGTTGTACTTTTTTTCTACATAGTTGTTTGTTGCGAGACTCCTGAACTTCTCTGAAAAGCCTTCACGTTAACAGCAAAGCAAAAAGCAAAAGAATCTTAGCGGCACTGACAATTACTTGGAATGGCTGAAACTTCTCAATCTGGTACCCATACATTTCATGAGATTCAAACACCTTCCAGTTGAACAGAGAGAATTCAGGACTACCAATCAGCTGAATCCCATAGCCTCTAGCCTGGACTAGCAGCATGAACAGAGATATGTAAGCGGCAGAATCTAACATATTTTTGGGGTAAAGTAACTGGTTCAAAGTGCATATTGTTTCCACCGAAAGGAACAGAATCTGCAGCAACCCCTCGAAACTCTTACGAAACCTTATGTCATCCCATGTCTTCTGACCAAACATCCCTACAGCCTCAAAGCTGATTGGGCTAAGATAGAGAGGATCTTCCTCACTCCGTTGGCTGCTGATGGAGATTTTGACACCCGAATTGAATAGCCATCTTGCATTTTTGGCAGGAATCTGTATTTTGACCTCAGTTAGACAATCCATTCCTCCTTCAAGGTTTGTGCCATTGGGATTGAACTTCGTAAAACCTTTGACATCCCTGCAACCAATTCAATACATTTCTCCAACAGCGTGGCTATATAAACCCTCCAAGAACAGGAACATGTTAGAGAAATGTTCACCATAATACTGATATGCCCAGAAATTTCAACTGGTCCGGCATTAGAATGTAACCACTTTCCAAGTTCTGGATTGTTGCTCTTAAGCTGATGCCAGAACTGTCTAACAAATGAGCCCAACAAGAGGATCTCAAACTGGGCATAAGTCATACATGTTTGGCCAATGGAAAAAGGAAATTGACAGATTTCACAAGAGGGCTCATTTAACAGATGAGAGTAACTAGAAATGCCATTACCGGTTAGCGATGCATACAGAAAAAATGAATTCTTGAAAATGGTTGCCAATATAGAAGGCTTACTCCCCTTTTGAAAAGCATTTGCCTCAAAGATCTTTGAGTAATTGTATGACCATTTTAAGTTGCCATCCCATTGGGCTTTGACTTTTATGGGTTCTAGAGGTGTTACCTTCTCAAAAAATAGCAATTCAGGTGAATTTGTCTTGATGATGCTAGATATGGTCCCAAAGATGATTCTCCGTTGCTTAATAGAGAAAGTAATACGGATGTACAAGCAAACACGAGAACTGCATCTTTCTCAAATTGAGCCAACACAGCCTACCATGCATAGCTGCCTGCTAACAGATTGCCATATTCCCTCTGCAGAAAGAGTCATGCTGGAGAGACCTGTTCTTCGCTCAGCTATCTCCTTGTCTCCCCACTTATAAATTACTCTAAATACTGCAGATACCCTTGCAATTCTGATTTCGTTTTGATCACTTTCTGGCACACATCGCAATTCCTGAACAATAAGCCTCAGATTGTCAAGATCCTCATCAGTTGCCATAGCCTTTGTACTGATAATAAATGGTCCGAGCTTAGTGAGATCATCACTTTTGTCAACAGATTTCAAGCCCCAAACAAAATTTAATTTTTCATGTGATACAATATTCCTAAGATTGCCACAAAAAACCCATCTCCATCGAACATTTTCACATCTTCAGCCACCAGGTTGTCTTATGGCATGCAAGCTTTTGACAGCAGTGCTTCTGATCCAGTTTGGTACTTTGAGTGATGACCCAACTGAGGAGATACATGAACCTTATCAAAGTATGTAGAACTCTGTCTCTTGTTCAAACTTCTCAATTCTCCTTTGATACCTCTTGAGGTCAAACTTAAGGCCTTGGGATAGTGTAGAACAAGCACAATTTGATCATCATGTATATCAGAAGGTTGGTACTTAGTACTACAACTACTTCATTCACAGATTCCCAATAATTTGTAAGTTGACTTTAATTTGGCAACATTGCATTCCCCAACATACACATAAAGCGGTCCCCTCCATTCTTCTTTGATTCACATAAATCCCTTCAAAGATAATTGCAAGGCAGGACTTCCCAGGTTCCAGGTCAAACTTTGGGTTCCATTCAAATGGCCTGACTGAGAACGGGGTACTTCTTGTTATGCATAATCCCACTGACACTAACTGCATTTTCAAATCGACGAACTGGATCTACATTTATGAGCCACAAAGAAACCAATTTGAAAGGTGAGTTAGAAGCTGAACTGTTCCTTGGCATGTCACTGTCATCAAATGGCATCAATGGCGACCCATAAGGCTCCTGATTCCAGTCTTCATTCAAGAAGGAGAGCTCATTTTGTATAGTATCACCTATGTTATTGTCAGGCATGAATTCAGAAGCTGATGACAGAACGGAACACACTGCTTTTCTACTTGATCATAGCGAATGTAAATGTATTTTATATAAGGATTATCATGCGCATCCCGATATAAAGCAGTAGAGCTAATATGCTAAACATGAAAGACAGGAAACATGATATCCCTAAAGAAAGAACTAGATGAAGATTTTCCATCACTGAAAAAGGAAACGTGTTTTACTGTTCTCTTCCTAATTTTCTAGGATCTTTTCGGTCTGGAGCCTGTAGCACATGGTCAAAATAATAAGTTGCTATAGGAAATGAGAGTTAGGAAACCATCAATAATTTATCAGCATGTCACAATGGCTCTCGCAATAATTTCAGGGTAAGTTTGAATTTCTTTTTATTTATTTGCAGGATCTTTTTGTCCAGTAAGTACTGCAGGACTATTTAATTTTATGAACATGTTCATAGCTTCTTCTGAGTGCATTATTCTTATGGAAATTAAGAATCGATTGTAGCTGAAGTCTTGATATACTATTAAATTTCATCTTCTCTGTTTATAACAATAGATTAATTATTTTAGTTTTGAATTTGCACCTAACTAGTGGATTACCTCAAATCCTATTGGTTGAGTCAACAGAAAGCATTAATAGGTTGTATACTGCATAATGACAGCCAGCAAACTTTAAATCTTGGGTTATCAGAGACATCCATTTTCAAGAAAAAGCTTCTAACGAAACCCCGACAGGCTTTGTGGCATAAAGGATGGACCGGAAAGCCAACCTAATTAAAATTTAGCGGAATTAAATTACATTCTATTCATACAATGTGTCAAAAAAACTTAATGCATCAAATAATTTGCATTCAAACTGTTGAACCATCATTAACAACAAATTCATAACAGCTTCATGGCCAATTGCCAAGATTTGTGTACTTTACTAATCTGATTATCAAAAATAAAGCGGGCACCAGAATTGAATCTTCATTACTATTACTTTCATTAGACCGAATATATCAAAAAAATCAGAAAAGCAAGAGCAAAATCAAAGCAATTAAAAATCGCATTACTCACCCAGTAGCCATAAAGAATTCAAGAAACAAAATGATTTTACCAATCCACAGATTTGAATTAGGCGGGAATGCCACGTTACCCTAGCTTTGGACCACATTCGGCGCTGAAAGGCTCTGTTTGGTTCTCGAGCAAAACAAAAGGGAAGGGAAAGGCATTCCTTTCCAACTAATAAATTAAAGACTTATCTAGTCAAACGATATATTAAGCCGTATATATAAGGCTCTAAACGAGTTGAATTGATCCTAATTTTAAATTATTCGAATTCAATTCGTATTTAAATTCGAATTATATTTGAAAATTTTTGTTCAGATTCGACTCGACTCGAATTTTCGTTACTCGAATTCAATTCAATTCGGATCGAATTATATTCAAACTCAAATTCGAGTCTCCACATAGTAGCTAATTTTATAATACATATAATTAAAATTAAAATTATAAAAAAAAATAATAATAACTAATTATTCAAATTTTGTTTAATTGTTTATATATTATAAGAAAATATACAGAGTATCTATTCGAATATGTATCAATCGATTATGTATAGTTTGAATCCTAAACGAGCTGAGTATAATCTTATTCAGATTCTACTCGTATTTTTATTTGAATTATTTTTTGTGCTCATATTTTGATTATATTATTAACGAATTTGAGTCTCACTCATATTTTTTCGAATCGAACCCGAAGCGAACTCGATAAATATATGTGCCTTACGGGCTATTTCCTGCCGTAGGCCCAATCATCTAAAGTCCCTACCTAGGCTTTATCAAAATTTTCCAGCCCTAATTTATTAATCTCTTTTGTAGAGTCTTCTCTTCGACATGATTTTATTGGAAGATATTTTTAATATTTAGACGGGTGTGTTAAATAAATGTAAACATTAATATTTTAAAAATATAATTAAAAATATGACTTTTATTTTTAGACTAAGGTAGCACGTAATATTTCACTTTGGTCAATACTTATATGAGACATTAACATATCAGAATATATTCCATATAAATTTAATATGCACCGCACAAAAATAGAATACATATTTTACTTTTTTTCTAGTACTTGGATCAATAACGTAGGAATATCATATATCTAAATATATTTTAGATAAATATGGATAAACATTGAAGAAAAATAAAAGGAGCCGTCACTTTCGGTCAAAGCCAAATATAATTAATGTTTTTGAACAAATGAGAATTAATTGAACATCATTAAGAGCCGGAGCACAGAAATGCTTGATCTAGAGAAGCAAGTAAGCAGAGCAGAGCAAATTAAGCAAAGGGTATAAAATAGCTGGTGCATTCGAAATATGATGAATGTGCAATTCAAAGTTTGTGAAACTCAGTCAAATCATGAACGGAGTAGTGTCATTTTCTGGGGATGAGATTGGGTATATGAATGATTCTGAACCTTCGGTCGACAATACTAAACATTTAAACTGCATTACCATATTGGCAGGTGTAGAATAAACGAGAGAATATTAATGAAGGGAAAATAGGAATTGCTAAAAGGAGTGGAGAGAGAAAAATAAATAATATATATATATATATATATATATATATATATATATATATATATATATATATATTAATTTTAATAAGTAATTGGTTCTATCTTTTAAAAATAAAATAAAAAGCAAAAAAAAATATATTTATACAAACTAACTGTCAATTCTAAAACTCGTCGTTTGAAATCCCAGTCTTCACCAACACAAAATCCAATCTTTTTTGTGTAGCTTTCCTCCGCCTTTAGCTAAGAGGCCGACCCAACTGATTCTAATTCCATTCCCACTTCCTCACTCTCCTTCCTACCGGAGATGCTCTACGCCTTTAATACTTAAGTCAAACTTGTAACAGAGTTTTAAATATTGCCACCTGATTGCACACGTGTGCGTTGTGCATGTAAATTATTTAATGATAAAATAAAATTTTTATACTATTTAGAGAATTAAATAAATATAATAATATAATTATATTTATAAAAGTAAAAGAAAAAGAAAAAAAGAAGACGTGTGACACAGTGACTAATTTGCTGGGCATACACTCATGCGTGCGTAATAATGAAAAAAGAAATATATGGAGAGAGATAAATGCGTAAGTGGGAGTAGAATGTGAGAGTAATGGAGAGAATAATGTATAGATAGAAATTGTTTTTTATTTTTTATTTTATGTTATTTTGTGACCCAAAATCACCAAAAAAGACGATTATCAAAAGCCGAAAGATTTATTAATAGAGATATATCTTAAATTTTAAATTTCTAGCAACAAATAAAAAAAAAAATAGGATGATAATGAGCAACACTAGTCTTTATTTGGATAAGAAAGCATATTCTGGCCATGAGAGTCCTATTTAAGTTGTTAATGTTTTTTCGCATAAAAAAAATCTCTAATATACACTTTTTTCCTTCCTTTTTTTTAATCAAATTTTTTTTCCCATTTCGCTTGAAAAAATCACTTTTAAGACACCAAAAGGCATAATACTCTGAAATATTGTACCGAATCAAACAAACATTGATCCTTAAATAAATTATAAATTTAATTAGTACAACAAATAGATTTTATTTCTTATATAATAATATATATACTATAATCATCCAATATAATATTGGCTGTTTATGATTCTTTGAAACTGTCGAACCTTACGGCCAACAAATGCTTTCCGTAAAGCCTATAAGAATATTAATATTTCATGTAATGCAAAATAAAGACCGTCCTTTTTACCTTACTTTAGCGTTTGAATTTTGAATTAAATCAATTAGGAGGATGTATAGCCAGTCTTAGTAGTCAGGTTGGATAAAGAAGAATAGAATCTTACATATATACATAATTATGGTATAATACTTGTTCGGAACTTTGTCGATTATTCGAAGTATCTTTGCCTTTCCTAAAGCACGATTATTCTTACATTATTAATCCCTCCTGCTCTTACAATTTGATTATTTTTTTTTTCCATGTTATTATATGGGTTATACTAAAATAGGCTTAATACGTGTACTTGAAAAGAAGATTAACTAATACTCTTTTAATTTCACAAAAAAAATAATATTCTTATTTATGAAATTTATAATACTTAAAAATATATTTTGTTGCATTTTTTTTCTTTCGTGTGTGTGTGTGAAGATGAGGCCTAAATAGAAGTATAAAGATCGCAGACATAATATTACACCTATATTAGTAGTAATATTTAGTCTTTAAATATTTGACAAAAAAGACTTCTAGGTTGGCCCTGCAGATGGGGAATAATTTGTTATTTGTGGATAGTGGTCCTGACTTAGGCTTTTGTTTCAGACAGAACTCATGTGATGGGCTTCTAGAAAGTTCTCTATCAATGTGCTTGTTGAGACCAGGTTTTGGTCCACTACAAAACAACTACGAATCACACATGACAGGAATCTGATTTTGGTCGATATTTCATATTATTATGGTGAGGAAAAATGAAAATGATTTACAAATTCTAGATTTTACAACACACACACACACACACACATATATATATATAAGTCGATATCTCATATTATTATGGTGAGAAAATTTGAAAATAATTTACAAATTCTAGATTTTCGAACACACGCTCTTAACCTAATAATTAGAGATATTATTGCCATCTGGCCCAACCAATAGCTAGAATTTTAAAATTATTCTCTTCATCCCAAAATAGAAACTTGAGTTTCAATTATTAAACTCATAACAAAGATTTGTGTGGTAAATGATCACACACTTTTCTCAATAACCATTTCCTAGCATCAAGATGGATTTAATTTAACCATAGTATTAACTTCAATGTATTCCCGACGAGTCTTAATTATACAACATGATAAAAGTTAGAAGTACTGCCATATTTAGCCTAATTAACCACCGTATAAAAGGTAATTAAAATGGATTGGAAGAGGTAAGTGCAAGTTGATATTAGAAATAATTCAGACAATTGTTGAGATTCACCTAAAAAGGGAGTATATAATCAGGCTTTAGGTATAGATACATATATTTATGATTGGTTCCCATCGAGCATAATGTTAACTCTTTATGGGCTAATAAATATAGGATCCAAGTTAGCACACGCCTCCTACAGAATTATATATATTCGGGATATTTATAATCTGTTGATTATTTGGAAAATGATGATATTTGAATGAAATTCAACAAAAGGCATATATCGGTCTCCATTTTTCACAATAATTATGCATGATAGTATTCTGAGTAAGAGGGAGGGAAGGAATATTCTTTTTGGCACCAGACAAAAGAGATATTCACAAGGACGATATGAAGAATATCACAAAACCTGTCACCAAGAGAATCTCTGCCTTGAATGCAATGCAAGAGAGAGAGAGAGAGAGCACAAGAATATATATATATATATATATATATATATATATATATATATATATATATATATATATATATATGTATATATGTATTAAAAAAAATTACTGCATTTTAGAGAGAGAAATTAAGGGAGAGAAGAGAAAGGAATCTGAAGAAAAGGCAAGGCTTGGAGTCTTGTAGGAGAAGACAGATTATAGAAAGCGATTACCATTATTGCATGCACTTCTCATATATCTCCTCAATCTGTCATGTTCCCCAAGCTATTGAGGGAATTCGATGCATTCTCTCTGCTAAGCTTCACACAGAAAATTATTGAACATTTGTTTTTTGTAAGTATCTTAATTACAGCCACTTCATACAAATGGGTTGATCCTATTAGAATTTAAGATCAAATAGTAGAACAATTTCATATAATATTAGATGAATAATAAAAAAATAAGAACACGTAATATACTCAGGTTCATCAATTTGACTAGTCCTGCTTGTCTAACGTATTTATTAGATGTTTCACACGCTCTACAATGATTCACACATCAAACAATTGTTTTATAGTAATTAGAAAACCCTAATTGTAACCCCAGCTATTGGCGCAGTGGTTTAAGCTTAGCCCTGTGACGAGCCGTAAACTCATACGTCTTGAGTTTGAGTCCTACTTGCAACAATAGTCATGCTTTAATAGGTAACGGGGTTACAACTCGTACGTTTCCGAGCGAAGCCAATAGTTATGTCTTAACAGGTAACGAGTCCACGGGTCGCACGTTTCAGGGTAAAGCCTGTGCGCAAAGCCTAGCCCGGGGTGGGGAGACTTAGTCCGACTGCGGTTGGGATACTCTACATTATCAAAAAAAAAACCTAGTTGCTATAACATGAGTTTAAACCCAATACATTAATAAACCAAAGACTAGACTACTAAATAAACCCCAAGTCCAATGACACCATTGCGCATAGCTTCTAGAAAGCGCTGAATCCCTTGCAACTCCCGCTAGTTCACTGACGAGCTGAGCAGCCGCTCGCTCACCAGGAAGCGAGACCCCCGACCACCCTGTCGTAATAACTATTAGTCGAATCTGCAGAAGTATGAGTCAATCACAACAGATCTGAATCATTATTTGTCATATGGTTGCACTAATATTTTAGAGGATGTTGTGATAAATTAATTATGATAGGCACTCCATATTTTTTTAACAGTAAAACATAAAGTCAAGTGATGAGCAAAACAAACGCACACGATTTAATGAACAAAAAATAAATTGAATCACCGTCAAGCTACCAAAAAAAATAAACAAATTATTTTTGGATGAACAAAAAATGTTGAACTTTAAATAATTGTTAAAAACTCACAAATTTGACTAGCTTATATATATACACCTCAGCAAACACATCAACTCGTATGGTCAAATTTAGGATATTTTGACTATTTTATTTGAAAAATTCAATAGTTTTAGTGCAAAAATTAATTTGTGTATTATAGTTGATAGCTTGATAAAAGTTCAATATTTTGAATGTGAATTATACTGAGACTTAACAATTCTCAAATTTATAGACTATTATATATTATACACTATAACAAAATGTAATACCAGCATACTTTATATGTGTGCAAAAGTTGTATATTTAATACATATATACCAAGTTTATTCAACAGACGCAGAAAATGCTGAGTGGTTTGAATTTTGGTCTTCAAATTAACGAGTTTTGGTCATGACGGATCCTGACCCAGATCCGAACTTTTGTTCAAGGTTCGAAACCCTAGTAAAAAAAAATGCATGTAGAATCTTCTTACCTTCCTGCCCACTTCACTAAAGCTAGTAGCATACGAAGATTCCCTCATCCCTTAAGCTCCTTTATTATTCTTTTAGGGGAGAGAAATGGCTTGTTTTAATTTCACCTTTATAACTTTCGTGGCTGTGTGTGCGTGTCTATATATATATATATATATATATATATATATATATAGTCTTTCTATATTTATTCACTTTTCTTACATGTATATAAGACAAATGAGCGTGACTCACTCATTTTGATTAAAGATAAAATAAGATTGAGTCCCACTCATTTATCTTATATACGAATAAAAAAAATGAATAAATCTAAATATTTATATATATATATATATATATATATATAAGTTCCCTTAATTTAGAGTAGTAGAACTAGAACTCAGATATTCCTTCCTTAGAGGAAAATATTATATTCTTTAAAATGAATGTCTCATTTTTCATATTAGATATTCTGTTTTCTCTCTCTCACATTGCACTCAATTGTAGAACAATTATGCAACTTTTGAAACCAAAAAGAAAGTTGCATGGTGGTTTGATATATATACTAATCAACATCTGAATATGTCCTCCCTCTCTCCCCCCATTAAAATGTAATAGATAGGATATATAATGGATGAATTAGGATATGCCCCTTATGATGATATATTTTTCTATTGTATTAATTAATCATATTCGAATCATTTATTAAATAAGATAGATCGAATAACTTTGGTAAGAAAAGACACTCTCATCAGGTACCACTAAACCGTACACGTGTCCCATTAATTAAACTAGCTAGGCATACAAAATCAGCCATCATAGCCATTGAATCCATCTAAACATGGAATTTTTAACTTTGTTGTAAGATGATCACAACTTTTACTAATATCATTTGCCATATATGTTATTCTCTTCTTGTTTTGGATAAATTTTAGACATTTGATGCATGCCAATTGCCAAGGGTACACGTTATGTATAAGATTCGGTTAGTATAAAATTAATTTTATGATAAATTAAATAATAGATTAATACATTGCTGACACACAAAAAGGAAATATTCTCTCTTTATGTGTCAGTATTATATTAGTTTATTGTTCAATTTATCATAAAATTAATTTCATACTAACCGAACTCATTAAGTCAAATGAAAATTTTTGTTGCAAGACTGTAAGAATAATATTGACGGTCAATACAGAAATGAATGTCGTATAAAAATTAAAAATATGAAGAAAAAAATACTAATTTAAAAAGTAAAAAGTAAAGAAGAAAGTCCTCTAGGGAGACGAAGAAGAATCATCTTTTATTTTTGTGAATTTGAATTCGTACAACGACTATCCCCAAAGGTTCTGAAACAAAACTCTCTCTCTCTCTCTCTCTCTAAAAGCACATCAGTCTCAGGTGCCAGAAACTCCCTCCCTCTCTATCTCTAGCTACCTTGATTCCTTCTTAATTTTGGGGCATCCCATCACCTCGCACATTAGTATAATTTGTAGCTTTTGGGGGTTTGGTCTTTGCAAGAAGTTACCCTCCTTCTTTATCACAACTTGCTTTTTCTTTTCTTTCTCCCTCTCCAAAACCCTGCTTTATGCTCCCTCGAACTCACCCCTAAAAAGAAGACCATCCCTCACTCGATCCTCCTTGTGTAAGAGCTGAGGCCAGCCCCATCTTAATTTCTTTGCTCTTAATTTTTTCCGACATATAGCTAGCACATGAACATTTACGAATAATTTATCCGTAACAGCTAGATATGATGGCTTCTCCCTCCTCAGAACTAACCCTTGATTGCAAACCCCACGTGAATACCTATTCTAGGCTTCCCAAATCATTTGGAGAGCAGAGCAATTTTAATATTACTCATGATCAAACTCAAAAGCTTGAAGATTTCCTTTCTCGCCTTGAAGAAGAACGCCTCAAGATTGATGCCTTCAAGCGCGAACTTCCCCTTTGCATGCAGCTTCTCACCAATGGTATATACCCTATCTAACATTAATCCTTTCATTTTCGGCTGATTTACATATAGAATCATGCATGCATCAACCTACCTTTGAGATTCAAAAAGACACCGATTTTACTATGTATGTTAAACAGCAGCTAGCGCTGGATATCCATGTTCTGCAATAGTGTCTTTAGCTTTTTTAATCTTCACTTTTTTATCTTTTGACATTCATAGAAGCAAGAAATAGCTTTTCTTGTGGGTTACTTTGTTTCTTTCATCTCATAGTTTCTTAGTATTCACACTAGATAGTGAAACTATGACACTCCAACCTCCTAAAATTTATCATTTTAATGAAGAAAAGCCAACAACTTTAGTCAAAATTCTTCTTATATCTGTCGAAAAAAACATCATTTTCGTATTACAAATATCTACCATATCTCTCTTTCCAGCTAACTATTAGTATTCAAAAATGTTATTCAACCATTCTACATACACAAGCATCAGCTCATGTAATATGGGAGAGTATGTTAAATATGCTATAATTATACTTTTGTGGTATAAAATTTAACAAGTTTTATCGGGGATTAATCAGCCATGGAGACATCAAGACAACAGCTACAGACATCCCGTGCAAATCAAGCTGGGACAAGACCAGTTCTTGAAGAATTCATACCGCTTAAACAATCATGCTCTGATGGATCAGAAAAGACACCAAACACGTCTGATAAGGCTAACTGGATGGCTTATGCCCAACTGTGGAGCCAAACAAATGATGGAATCAAACAACAATCATCAACATTAATACCTTCCCCTAAAGAAAGTACTGATATTGGTTCCGTTTTAAGTCCCAAGCTAGGTTTAGATGCCAAACAGAGGAACGGTGGAGCTTTTCTTCCATTCTCAAAAGAAAGAAACTCCGGTCCTAACCCTTTACGCGCTCTTCCTGAATTGACTCTTTCTTCAGCAGCTGATAAAGAGATTGAAGATAAGAAATTATGCACGGAAAATGATAACGGAATGTCTTGTACAAGGAGAGAGAATCCTAGCAAAGGTGGCGGTTTGGGGATGGGAATAGAGCAACGAAATAGACCAACTGTTCCGGTAGATTCACAAACCACCACCAATAATACACAAACTCATAGGAAGGCGAGGCGATGTTGGTCGCCGGACTTGCACCGACGTTTTGTAAATGCTCTTCAGGTGTTAGGTGGTTCTCAAGGTAAAATAATGGAGTAATAGTATTTATATTAAGCTGATTATGGCCTTTGAAAAACAGAAATGATATTTACCATACTAGTCCCTTATATATAGAATATATATTCTATCATTTTCTTTGAATTATACATATGAGGGGCTGTGTTGTCATTTAACTTATTCCAAGAGTAAATATTATTATTATTTTTATTTTTTTGCTAATTTTAAACTCACATTTACACACGTTCACAATAAGAATCGAAATCCCAATACCAAAAAAAAGGAAGGACCACAGAACCATTACTATGTGGTTGAATACCAAAAAAAAGGAATGAACACGGAACCATTACCATGGGGTCATGCATGCGTAAATATTATTTCCTTCCCAAAAAAAACTATCATTTCATTTTTTATATTATGATGATTTGGTTGATGTTATTAATTAACGCGTGGGGTAATCTTTTCTGCGTAATGATTACAGTAGCCACCCCAAAACAAATCAGGGAGCTAATGAAGGTTGATGGTCTGACCAACGATGAAGTTAAAAGCCATTTGCAGGTACTGTATTCCTCTTCTCTAGCTCTGTCTCTCTCTCTCTATATATTTATGTATTATAGATGCAGGCATGAATGAAAATTGAAAGCCACACCAAAACTGCAGGACGACTAAACTCTCTGCATATTCTCATATGTTGTAGTACGTAGTACAAAGTATAACCAACACTGATGCCTTATGAATAATGTTTGTTCCTCTACGTACTATGTATGCAGAAGTATAGACTTCACACAAGAAGACCGAGTCCAAGCCCACAAGCTGCAGGCACTCCAGCACCTCAGCTTGTGGTTTTAGGAGGTATATGGGTCCCACCGGAGTACGCCACCGCAGCGGCAGCCGCCCACCATGGTGGTGCACCCCTCTACGGTCCACACCCTAGTACTCATCATGCAGCCTCTCCACACTACCCAATTCCCCAAGAATATTATTCTGCAGCCATGACACCACAAGCCCAAGCTGCCCACCAGTTGCACCACCATACCCTGCATCACCAGCTCCACATGTACAAACCCAGCTCCCCACAGACCCACAGCTCGCCAGAGTCTGACATCAGGGGTAACACCGGTGACCGGTCCGAGAGCATAGAAGATGGTAAGTCCGAGAACAGTAGCTGGAAGACTGACAGCGGCGGCGAGAATGGAGGAGAGAAAAAGGGGTTAGTGATCAGGGAGAATGGTGAAGAGAGCAATATTGGAAGTGACATTACTCTCAAGTTTTAGGTGATTAGGGTCAGTTAAGGTTAATTTTAGGTTCTAGTGTTATTACTAACTCGGTATTCTGAGTTAGCTAACAAAGAGGATAAAAGGGGCATAACGGAAAAGTGAGGATTTGTTTTGTATCCATTTGTATGTGGCGTCTTGTGGTATTGTTTTGCTTTTCGTGCAGTTGACAGATTTGGCCTTGGTTTTATAGATAATGACCGCATCACTAAACTCACCTGGTGTCCACCAGATTGAGTGAAAAGTGGACAGAATATTGAACAAATGCTGCTACGACTGGTAGTGACGTGAAACTTTCATCCTATAGAGATGGGAAAGTATGTAGGAGGGTTGAAACAAAATGAGGTCTAACTCTATAATCCGAACACAGTTTAATTTACGACCCATTATTATAAAGTAAATTTCATGATAAATTCACTTTTAAATTAATAAAGTGCTGACGTTCAAATAGAGATAACATTTCTTTGTTAGCACCTTATTGGTGTAGAAGTTAAGTTATCATAAAATATTTTTACTTACTCGAGGAGAAGAAAGATAAAAGAAAAATTCCTTATATTAATTAGGCGAATAATTAATTAGGTTAAATTTAGAAGTAACTTGATAGGTGGTCTATTAGTCATTTTAGTCTGAGAGACTGTTCAAATATTTTTAAACGACAAAAATGTCACATTTATGCATCTATAATAACACAGAAAGCTTGTTTATACCATTATTTGAATTGTATCTTCTAAATATAACTTTTTTACGTACAGAATAATTTACTAAAAAAAATAATAATACTGAACTTAGCTCTCAAAATTACTTGGCAAGCAATTTTACATCATTTGTTATTCCGATGTCCAAGAGAAATTATTGTTCTTACTTGACTCTTTATCAAAGATGGAAAAGCTTTGAGGACCATATATATATATATATATATATATACACAGAAGCAAAAACTAATTTGGATCAAAGCCGAAATGACAGACAATTGAATCAAAGTTTCAAAGATCAAAGCAGGATTCACAACGAAAGAGTTGCTTTCCAACCTAGCTACCTAGTCAATCTATGAAGCTTTATCTTTACCCTCTCCTCTTCCTCTTTTTTTCCTACTTTAATGCAAACAGTGCCTTTTCCCATTTTCTAAGTAGCAAAAATCGATACTATACTTTTGTTCAAAAATATACATATTATTTTACCTTTATTTTTGTCTCACATTTTAACTCATATTAATATGCATAACATACCTGTACCAATTTTTTTCAATAAAAACGATTAATCTTGCAATTAAATATTGAAAAGAGAATAACCAGAAAATCTTGTAGTAGTTGTGTCCTATATAAAATTTAATATACATGAAATGAAAAAGGGTCAAATCCCGACAAAAGTATACTCTTGTGTAGATGCAGAACACCTCAGATAGCTTTATGCTGTACTTGTAATCCAGTAATAAAGCTGGCTGGATTCAATGCCTAATCTTGTACAAGTAACGCAATTGCTTATGGCTAATTTCCATGGATAGTAGCTTGCTTGTGCTGAGACATTGATTAGAAAACGGATACGTTTACGGCTGTTTCTGAGCTTTCTGCTCAGCATAAAGTAGTACTAGGCTTTTTTGAGGTTAGGTCTGTGTTTCAGCCTATTATATGGTCGGCCTTTGTATGGTTTGACTTGGGCTTACGCCTCAGTATAAAGTGCTAGGCTAGTTTAAGGTTGGTTGTGCTTGCATTTTTTAATGTCATGGTTGCGCTTCGAATATGGGCTGGTCTGTAATATTATATTGGAGATGATTTGTTATAGTTTGTCCTATAGGAATTACAGTTTCATATACACTTCTAAAAAGCAAGCAACTAACTATACAGTTGTTTTATATTTTCTGAGAACCTTTCCAAGCTTCAATAATATCAGATAAAAAATTGTATTTAGAGAATTTCAGACTATTATCTCAACTTAACCAGGGATTTTCTCACTCCATTGGTTTAAACATGTGACACACTAACTCATTAATAAGTCTATCAATGATTGAACAAAATGTGATCCATTAAAAAGTATTAAAGTTGGTAGGAAATACATGTTGTAATAAAAAGGACACCTGTATACCCAGAATTGAAAGGGATTGGACGAAAAAGTTACAAACACACACCTATCAAATGCAAGCAAAAAATCAAACCTACTGGTGGTGTTGAGCATTCCCATTCGACGGAACCCCATTCCTACCACCCACATCATCACCGTACTCTATCTCTATCATTGTCGTATCAACAAGAGACTGCAAGGAGAAAGGTGTACAAGTCAACTCGAGATTACTAAGCATGCAACGTGACTTAAATATGAACCTGCTCACTAAAAGGCACTCATCATAATATTTACAAATAATAATTTTTTGGTAAAGACTAACTGCAAACCTCTAAACAATATGAACTTCAAAAGACATGCACCCAATAGTCACCAACACCACGACTGCAGATACACACTGCCATGTGCATGTGTTAACTAAAAGAGGGGCCTACATATCCATTTTTAATGAAGGCTTTGAATCTCTTGATCAACTAAAAGAGGGGCCTACATACCCATTTTTAATGAAGGCTTTGAATCTCTTGATCTTATGACACCGATAAGCAATAGCAAGCCAACTATCAAACCAAAATAAGCCATCAAGATCTTATGACACTGATAAGCAATAGCAAGCCAACTATCAAACCAAAATAAGCCATCTATATAGTTGACTAATTCTCCAAACTTGCCAACTTTTGCAATTGCTAAAATATTTTACAGGATTGCACGCGTACCATTCAACTATATCACACCCCCAGCACATGCTAACGCAATCTCATGTGATAAATTCAAGAAGAATTTTTAAAAATGGCAAAATTTTGTTGGCTTCCATATTAAAAAGCACAAAACAGATTGAAAGACTAACCTGGAGTTCTTGTTCAGAATTTTTCAGCCTTTCACTATATTCTTTCATACGCAGATAACATTTATGCAGCTGCACAATATAGAAAAATCCAACTTCATCTCCAAGAAATCTCATAACAGAATTCTTAAGTGCAAAAGAATTTCATAATAATTACCTTGGTCAGTTGCATCTGACGATTTGAAGTGAGATTTTTTGCCATTGATAATGCATCCTCCAAATTCTGAAAGCACCAACCAATTTTCAATTAGAAGTAAACATTATAAGGATCTTATTCAACAAATAATTCCAAAAAAAATCAACAAATAAACACGCTAAGACTGAAATTCTTCGTAATGAAAGAAGGTTGCAACTAATCAAAATGAACATAACCTGAGATTTCTCCTGTAATTTCGAAATAACTTCCCCTTTTTCTTCTAACAGTTCTTCCATCTTCAAAATCTGGGCAATGCAATGAAACATTAGTTTCTTTAGTTGTCACCAAATACGGATAAGTCATGTAGAGACTGAATTGATGATTTAATGCCAATAGTAGCACAGAGATGTAAATTTTTTCTTTGAGGTCCAAGCAACTATCTATTTGGCGGAATCCAACTCAGGGCCTGCCATGAGGAAGGATTTTTCCTTTTTCCAGCCTATCTTTCATGGCAAACCAATCGCAACAAATCTTCTGTTTCTGCAGCATTGCTTCGATGATCTTAGGAGCACTGGCCACCATGGCTTAAACATTAAAAGCTACCAAGGTTATTTCAAAAACTGATGTTTATTTCATACTTAATTTTTTGAATGTGCGGGGGAGAACCTTGACTGAAGAGTTCTACAGGCAAGCAATAATAATGGGGAAAAAAGGAACAGCAGGAATAACATTAAAAAATAAAAGGAACAGGAGAATCAACTTATAATAATAAAAAATAATAATAATAAGGAACATTAAAATCTCTATGAAGAGGCAGAATGAGTTGTTCAAATCTCTTTACAACAATTATCTTGAGTGAAGATAAAGCTAGTTCAGTATTGCTGTGTTAAAGTTTCCTAGATTGTAGACCTGGCAATGCAGGTTTCAACCCAACAGGCAGACCATATCCACCCACATTAAATTGGTTTGGGTTGATAGTTGTTAAAGAAAAAAGATAAATGGGTTAACCCATATCCACCCACATATTAAGTGGATTTAAATGGATTGCCATCAGGCTCCATTTATCTGTCAAATTTATATACCCATCACCTATTTTAGCTGCTGATCAATCGCTCATTCTTGCTGCGAATCCTCGTTCAGAACTTTCTTACATTAGTCTCCACTTCCACATCACAATTAAATTTATGACAACTAAATTCGCATGGAGAGCTATATATATATATATATATATATATATATATAGAGAGAGAGAGAGAGAGAGAGAGAGAGAGAGTGAATTGGTCTCGAAGAGTATAAGCTAATAAAGAGACAATACCGGGGAAGTTGATTTGGAAAACAGATTGGTCTCACTCTCAGATTTGTGTAACTACTCTATGCAACATGATCTTAAAAAAACTTCTAAATTCACTGTATTTAAAAAAACTCGAAGTAAATTTTTATTCAATTCAAAGACTGTATAAGGGTAAGTTATGTCTTTTCAGACAAATAAGCACAACCTGGACATGGTAATTACTAGGAAAAAGTTGGCTATGGCCTATGGGTTTCATAAATTATTGGACCAATATATGGCATACAAAGATATCTAATATCTGAAAATATAAGTATTAGATTATAGAGAGAGAATGATACAAGATTATAGATATAGGGTGATATAAACATACAGAAAGTGAAATAAAATTCTAGAGAGAGACACCAAAGATGAGAGAAATCCATATATAATTATGTTTATGTATCATTTGATATGTAGGCTAGTCCATATCCACCCATATAAATGACTGCTCACTTATAACCCACTTAATTTTCAACCCATTTAAACCCAACCCATATAAACCCAAACCCACTCATGTCTGCCCAAACCTGCCCACATCCGCCCATTTGCTGGGTCTAATAGATTGTTAGTAGTTACTTGTTGTGGTGTTTTAGGCTCTGCTTTTTGGCTGTATTGTATTGTTGTATCTTTCTCATTTTGGAACACTTTCCAGAAACAACATACATCAAATGCTAAGAAATAGGATTTCGTACAGCAAAATCCCAGTTTTAGTTACAACTATGTAATGTTCATTTGGCTTCACTACATGCAATTGTACCATAATAGCCCGTTAAGGGAGCAAGATCCCATCGGTCCATTTACTGGAATAAGTCACACTAACTAATTATTCACATATTAAATTCGAGGGGGGGGGGGGGGGGGGGGGCATATTTAAGAGGATATAAGATGCAAAATCCTGCCAAACCAAAAATCCTATGCATTAGAAAGGATTAGAAAGGATACTGCATTGGATATTTTCTCTGTTAATTTGGAATCTGAAAAGAAGGCAAACCTCCTTTTGAAGTTCTCCAAGCTTTTGAGTTGATATATCCAGTTGTTTAGCCACCTGATACTATAACAGAAAAAAAATCTAGGATAAGCTACCAGTAATGCTTTTCCTGCATTATAAAATGAAACAAACCAAATCATAACAGTTCTACCTGATTAAGTTCGCCATCACTTGATTCTGATGAAAGCTCTCTGCTACGACGGTCATTGGCACCAGAACTACATAAGGAAAAGACATAATGGTCTAGTAAAAGAAAATGCATTTGCATAAAAATTATGTGAAATCCTAAAGTTAAGTTGATGGTGATCCATAAGATTATTAACATTGAGGTCAACGTGGTTGACAAAATTTTAGTAAAATATATCCATCAATAGAAAGCTGTAACTACCCAAAATCAAATATATAGCATATATCGTGATAACAATAAATCTTGTAATTAGCAATGCTTTTTCAATATTTTATAATATTTGTAATTGTATTTACTAAAATTAATGGATTCATATGATTATTGAATTTGAATTCTAAGTTGACTTAAGTCAATATTGATCTATATTTTAGAATGGAGGGAGCAATAAATAACACCACAGACAACGTAAAATCTGCTTTGCTGTAAAATGTTAACGGTTTCTACAAGTTGTACAGGTAAGATGTCCATGTAGAACACTAAATGCCAACAATGAGAAAACCACATGACCAATAAATAATCACAAGCAGCACGAAATGAAGAGAGTTCTATCTTACCCATTCAGTGATTTAGAAATCTGGTCCTTATCCTTCTCTCCACTTCTATGGTGACTTTTAGTTCGGTCAAACTCCCTCACTTGATCCTGGTCTGAATTCCAATCTCTATCTCGATCCAGGTCAAGGTTCCTGTCATGTTCAGGCTCAATGCCCTTCATATCTCTATCTTGGTCTCGACCCCTATCTCTATCCACAAAATGACCCATTGTCCGATCATGATCATGTGTACGGTCATATTCCTTTTCCCTATCTTCATCACGATCTAAAGACCGTTCTCTGTGTCGATCACGGTATCGATCCCTATCATAGTCGCTTTCTCGATCTCTTCCCCTATCCCAATCCATGCCTCTTTCAGAATTACGTCTAAATCTGTCACGACTGAAATTTGCCATCCCACTTCTGGTCTTCACTTCATTCACTTTTACTACTCGCCCATCAATTCTCTAATTCAAAGTTCCACTTCAAATGTCTTAGAGAATTAAAACTAAATAGTAAAACGAAAAGAGACTGAAAAACCAAAACATACTTATTCTTCTTGCACAATTATTATAGAGGAGTCCTTTCTTGTTACATGTAAAAGTACAAGAAAAGTATATTTCAGAGAGAGAGAGAGTGAGAGACCTTGCCGTCCATGTCACTTATGGCATTAATAGCAGACCTGGGATTTGTGAAAGTAACAAACCCATAGCATTTCCCCCCAACTGCACGGTCATTGACAATCTGGAAGTCAAAAACATAAGCACAGTTTAATAATGGAGTGTCGCTATCTTCTGCACACAAACAATACAACACAAAACTAGGGATACGTGTAAATCCTACTCTTCAGTTCACCAAATAATCAGTGCAGATGCCTTAGGGGTAAAGATAACTTCATGCAGAAAATAATGAAAGAATCCATGCTGATCACAACAAAGAGTAGTAATGCTCAGCCTAACCGCAAGGATGTTTCTCTACCATACACTAAATCTTATGATTACTTCAAATCAGAAAGGGAAAAAAATACATGTACAAGACAGAAATAACTATATTTAAATAAACAAATACACAAGACACAAATATAATAGTATTCCAACTAAGCTGCATTCAAGGTTCCCCAATTTTAACACCAATATCCAAATTATTCTCAGCAATTAAAGGAGCCATCAAATAACCGCTTATTCACTAGAGATAATAATTTGAGGACAAGCAAAACCCTAGAAACAAAATATATCAACGAATAAGTGTTTATATTATGAAACAAATATACCTTGACAGCAACAACTCGACCATAGAAATCGAAGGCTTTACGAATGCTATCCTCGGTAGCGTCGTATGGAAGGCCACCGACGTACACCGAATTCTCATCGTCGATCGTCATGTTGCAATTAACATCAGCAGGAAGCAACACCGAGTAATTGTTTGGCAGACGAGCAAAAGTCCGATTGAAAATTTAGGGGGGGGGAAAGGGCGATTGAGTTTTCAGTTCCACTTTTCCTTTGGGAGTTCAACTTATCTGAAGGGGCCAAAAAGGGAGATTACCCTTGATGTGGTTGTCACGGATTAATTATTAGCCCACTAAATTTTAAAAATATATAATTATTATATTAAATTATTTAAAAATTATTAATTATATCATTCTATTAAAAAATATTTTTAAAAAATTATGTGACATTCAAAAAAATTATCTTTTTTTTACATACAACACAAAAAAATAAAATTATTTATTATATGACAATTAATAATAAAATTAAAATAAATATTTTAATTCATTTTTTTTATAAAAAAAAAACTTTTTCTTTCTCTCTATTTGTCTACCTCTTTCATTCTTCTCTTCATCTTCTTATTTTCTCTCACGAGAGAACAGATCTTTATGAGAAAAAAGAGTTGACTAAGAGCCTGTTCGGGACCAACTTATAAGTTGGTCAACCCAACTTATAAGTTGGTTTGCTAAATGTACTGTTCGGGAATGACTTAAAAATGACTTATAAGTCGAAAAAAAAGTTAAAAAAAATAAGCAAGTTTTAGTTACTTAAAAAAAATGACTTATAAGTCATTTTTTTTAAGTTGGTCAACTGCAGTGAAATGACAAAATTGCCCCTCCTTGCTTTTTTAACATTCTTCCTACTAAAGGACATTTTAGTAATTTTTACATTTTACTTAACTTATAAGTCATTATTACCCGAACACATCCATAATTATTACTTATAATTCCCGACTTATAAGTAAAAATGATGCCGAACACTTTTATTAAATTTAACTTATAAATCTACTCAAATTTTAACTTATAAATCTACTCAAATTTTAACTTTAAGTCAAAAAAAAAAGTCATTCCCGAACAAGCCCTAATCTTCACGAGAAAACAGAGCATTGCCTAGTTTGGAATCAAAATTTGGCCTAAAGGATCTTCTTCTATCCACCGATACAAACATTTTTGATAGTACGCCCGGAGTACTAGTACTAGTTGTGGAATTTTTTGAAACTAAAGGAGATTGGAATCTTCTAGTAGAAGAAGATGATGTAGAGATTGAGGAAATTGAAGTTGAAGGTGAAGGGGACAAGTATCTTGAAGAAACTTATCTTCATTTTGGTTTTTTAGGGTTAATATCATTATCTTTTTCGGATGGTAAAAATGTAGGTCTTTTTGGGTTCACATCTATTGAAATTGTTTTGGGGTTTCTTGGTGATGGGTTAGTTGAAGCTGTATCAGAAACATCAGCCACCATCATTGTTAAAAACACACACATACGCACAGAAGTAGAAAATTTGTTTGTGAAATATAAGAAGAAGAGATAGAAGAGGAAGAAGACCAAAACAAAGAAAGGGAATCCATTTTTTCTTTTCCAGAAACCGTAACCCTAGAATGAAATGCTTCAATTTCTCTCTCTTCTTTGAATCATAACATGGGTATGGATATGGGAATTTGAATGAAGAAGACGGTGCAGTATGGTTATTTACAAAAATGATACTTAAATTAGGCTAATTGTATTAATTTAATATTATTTTAAACTATTTTATTTTATAATGAGAAATTATTATTTTCATACTGTTAAACTATTAATTTCATAAAATTATTTAATAGTTTAAAATGAGGTGGACTATTAATCTCATATTCATCGTGAGATTATATAATCTCTCATAAATAGTCTTAAAAATAATAAAAAATAGTCTATAAAATTATTTGAAGGACTATTAATCCTCATGGAATAAAATAATTCGAAGTAATATTAAATTAATACAAATAGCACAATCTCAAACATGATTTTTATCAACAAACATAGTCCAAGTTTAACGAAGAAGATGAAGAGAATAATGAAAAAAATAAGAGAGAGAAAGAAATCAAATTATAAAGAAAATTAATTAAAATATTTGTTTTGATTTTATTATTATTTTAATTATTTTTTTGATGCATAATTATTTTTTTATTATCACGTAAATAAAATTTTAACGTCTATTAACAGAATAATATAATTAATAATTTTTAAACAATTTAATGTGTCAATTATATTTTTTTTAAATTTAATAGGAATGAAAAATAGGAAGATCTTTTTATTTCATATTTAAATTAGTACAAGTACTATATAAATTTATTTCAATTAAATTATAAATTCACTCACAATAATTCATTTTTATTAAACTTTGATGGATTCCATAAAAAAACAAAAAAAACAAAAATCACACAACAAAAACGTTATCGATATATTGTTGAGAAGGAGACATCCGACAAATGTGAGGCCAAAAATGCTCAAAAATAATAACAATATCGTTTGAAAAATAACAAACATGTCCAAATACTAATCATTTAATGACATTTGAAGTTAATCGCGAACTTTATTATCAAATTAATATCCTAACTAATTTAATTTATTAAAATTTAATTTTTTATCAAATTATATGATTAATTATATTAATAATATATGTGAATTTAAAACATAATAATTGTAACATTAGTTAAAAAATTATAGTGAATTCATTATTAACTAGTTGTCATAACTAAATTAAAACTTGAGTTTCATAGTTCTATTCGGATTATAATTTTGTGCTAATTTTGTCGATATAAATATTAATATAAAATTGTATTACAACCTTAAATAAAATTAAAATATTTTTTTCACATAATCATAATTAAATAAATCTACAATAGTCTATTCAAATATTTAACTTAATAATTGATTGAAAAAATCTTCAATATATAATTCAATTATTAGTTATTTAAATAAATATTTAACTATTTAATAATTACAACTACATTCTCGAAATCACAAAAAAAAAATTTAAATTATTAGTATAATAAATTATTATACATGTCTCCAGGGCGTCACACGTGGTTGGTGAGATTTATAATTAAAAGCACAAACTTTGTTTGATTTTATAATTTTTTTGTTCAACTTTCCTATTTATATTAAAATAAAAAATTATACAAATTTGTATTAATTAAATACTATATATATATATATATATATATATATATATATATATATATATATATATATATATATATATATATATATATATATTTAAAAATATTTCTAATAAGAATAGAAAAAAGGGGTTTTTTTTTCCTTTCATATTCAAAATAATATAAGTACTATACAAATTTATGATAATTAAATATATATTATATAAATTTATAACGTATTTGAAATAAACTCAATCAATCTTTACTAAGAAAAGTAACCTATAAGAGAATTTGTATTTTTGATTTTATCAATTTTATCATAATTTTATGTAATTAGTTTGTTTGTTTTTTTATGTGGGAATTTTATGTAATTAGTTGTATATAGTCATATTAAATACACAGGAATTATATATATTACAAATAAAGTCAATAATGCTTTTAACCAATCATACATTACTATTTGCATCTTCGCACAGGGTATAGTATTTAGGGAAACTATGGTATTAGTTATGATTTATTTAAGTTTTAAAAGTAATAAATATTATAATTAGTTGTACTTTTTAAATAATTTATGATATTCATAATTGTAATATCATAAACTAAATGAATTCATGCCAATTTTTTAATTTAAAAATATTTGAAATTAACTTTTAAAAAAATAATATTTATCTTATAATTGAGACGGATGAGGTATGGTAATATACTATACTCTTTTATTTTAAAAGAAAAAAGAGTATTATTTTTCTTGTGGATTTTAAGAATGTGAAAATCTACAACACTTTTTCTTGCTTTGATGGACTGCCACTTGCCGGTACCCGAGTTGTGTTGGACCAAGGTCGGGTTAGTTTCCAATTTCGCATGCAACTCAGCAAATAAAAAACGGAAAATAATCCTGGCAGGCCCAGGTAGTACTTCTATACAGGATACCCGCCACGAAATTTGCGCCATGTGGGCCTAATGGACTTGGAGGAGCATCTTTCTTAACGTCTTGCCGCCTTTGTCAAGAAAAATCCTAGAATAATACTATGTACACAATTTTTCAACAAAATATAAAACTCATATATTATTTATTAATAAAATAAATAAAATATTTTATGGTAAATTCCGATCCCTATTTTCTTTCTCTTTATTATACTGATTATGCGCCATTTTTTGCGTATTGTTTACATTACTCTAGAAAATAATTACTCATAAATTGAGAGTAAAAACTAAAAAGAAGCATGCAAATTAAAAATGATGAGAAATTTTTAATTATCTATTCCACTTGTATATTACTTGAGAGGAATTTTAAATTGTTTTCTTTTCAAAAAATATTCCTTTCTTCTCGTTCACAAGAAGATTGATTACGACTTTAATTGATTTAAACCTGAACTGGGCTCGTTTCGATTCGCAATATATAGAACTACTACTTGACTTTTTTAGTACGATGCCCTTTAATTGATTTAGATAACTTCCATTTTTTTATTATGATGCCCTTTAATTGATTTAAATAACTTCCATGCCACTATCTCAACTCGAATTTTCTTATTATGATGCTTGTATTCAAGGTTTACCGATATTGTAGTTGAAGTTAATTATGAAATTTATTGTCTTGTTTTTATATCCATCCAAAATGGAGTTCAAAAAGAAGAAAGATTTATCAAGAGAATTATCTAAGGAAAATGCTCTAAATACACGGATCTAATCTTTGAACTGGTTAAACTTATGTGGGGTTTGGCCATAGCGGCCGAGTGGAGCTCCCCAACTGACTCGAGAAAAGAATGGCAAGACAATGCTTTAACTTAGTTGATAGTACACAGGAATCCAATCCATCGTACCTAATCTTGTTATGAAAACAAATTTGTTCTCTGTCAGATAACGAGTGTTAATCACTTAGGTAAGATGGGAAATCGATCAGGTCCATCTAACTGAACTTTGCCCATGCTCAACAAGAGAAAACACACGTTCAAACACCAGAGTCGGAAAAAATGGCTTACAGTGCCATATTCAATTTCCCATCTGCAATTTCAATTCGTGCAGTTTGCCTATTCATCAACTTTATCACAATGGAATGGAATTGGACATGCACACAAGACCTTGCAAACAGGAGCTCCTACAGTAATGAAGAAGGCAAATTCACCAATATCAACACACAAAGTTGAGTGATTTATTAAAAATTTATCGACAAAACAACAAAGAATGGTAGCTACACCACAAAAACTAAGCACACAAGACTTGTAACAAAGTTTGTGCATTTATCTGAGGAGTCTCAGTAGTCTAATTATATAGATTTAAGGGCGAACACTTTCCTCTTTGACTACTGAACAGGGTATTCAACAAATATTTAGCAAAACATTTGGTTACAACCTACAACTAGCTAGTAGGCACAAAAAAAATAAAACATAAAAAAAATCTACAACTAGCTTGGTTAAAGTTTCATACTGTACTACAGTCTAAAGATCATGTTTTCTGCAATACAGCTCGAAAACATTTAAACATTTCACAATAAGTTAAAATAGTTTAGAAAATATCGAAGAGGATACAACAGAAAATTATTACTTGAGTATCGACGGGATGGATCCATTACATGGATGGAACAGTGAGACACGAAAAAAGAATTGTCCGAAAATTTTGTAACATTGTCTTAATCAACCAGATAACCAGAAGAGTGGGAACAAAAGGATAAAAAAAATACAAAGAAAAGACAATGACCAGACTTACTAAAATTGATTGACATGTGATAGACAAAAGATCCACTCCAATGCATTGCTATGATGAACAATTAAACAAAGTAGAGAAAATGAAAGGGAATTATTATACTTTGGATAAAAGAAAAAAAAAGACACCAGCGATATCCATTTTATCCTAATCAGCAGAATGACATGAAGAAATCTAAAAGCAACAACTATAAGTTAATAAAAGATCATCCGTCGATCTCCTTTTGGGTGCTAGGATTCAACTTCAGCAAGTAAAGATGCTTCAAGAGCCCATTCTATTTCAAGACTTGTCTAGCAATCAAGTGTTACAAGATCTCATGTGTTCACAAGAGGTTGTGGAATGTCGAAAGTCAAAGCTAATGAATCAGGTGATGCATTCAATCTCTGAACTAGACTAAAATATCTATATAATTAGAAATATTTCACTCGCTGCAGGCCTTGAAACAAAGTTCATCACAGGCAAGTTTCATATTTTCAAGCCGCTAATAAGAAAGTATAAGAGGTTATCCCTCAACTTAAAAAACTCTTAAAGAATCAGAGTTATACCTCCTCGTCCTAAGATACCAAGAGGCCCAGCAGACCATTAGTTAAAATAATCGAGGCACGAGTTCAGTTACATCAAATATGAAATTGGATATTCACTCATGAAATATGGAAGTCTCATCAGCGTCTCTGTCTTTTCCAGAAAGGTAGTGGGTAATTCAGAAAAAGAAAGATAGCGTGACAACCAAATTTATACTGTCATGAAGTGTGAATAAAAGAACCTAAAATAAAGTGCAAAATCAAAATTCAGAAAAGAACTACATCTGAATGGCTAATAAAGGATAGATTGCCATGTCACTATAGTAGGCATAAATAGCCACTTCATCATGGCCAAAGAAAGTAAAAAATGCTCATACACCAGAAATTTGACCAGATATGCCTTTTCCTTCATCCTTATCTGCATAATCATCACCGTCACTTTTGATGTCCATCTGCTTAGACACTGTGGACTCACGCTGTGATGAAGCATTAATAGCTCCAGTAACTGACTGCTGGTATAGAACACCTCCTGCAAGTGTCACAAGGAGGCAAACCAATCCAAAAGGAGTAGAATGCTTATCCCAAATCATCACATTGATTGCAACAGTGAGGAACTTGTTAACCACACCAGTCACAGTGAATGCAGTAGCAGAGATTGCCTTCCGGGCAGCAAACCCAAAGAAACTGATGAGCAACCCAAACACACAAGACAAAGATACTGCTGAAAATGCAACAAGATTAAACAAATTTCCAGAATTCGATCCGACAGCAGTGAAGACATCGGCATACTCCCCCGTAGCAATCCAAAACAACGGAGCCATCATCAATGACAACAAGTTATTGTAGTACACAAAACCCCAAGTGTTCAGACCAAGATTTGTCACCATGTGTTTGATGTAAACCATCTCAGTGGTGATTGTGACTAAATAAGCAAATGCCCATGAATATGCGGTGAGCGTAAAACCGGAATCAGTGGCAACATACCCAACAGCACCCCCCAAAATAGTCAACAGTGCCAAAAATGTAAGCTTTGAAGGACGCGGTTGCTTTCTAAAAGCAGTATCAGCAATGGCAACCAAAAGGGGAGTCAATGATCTGAACACTATAAATGTATCTACATTGGCATGGCGAAGCAAATTCGTGTTCGTAAAGATCGCGAGGTAGAAAACAATTGCAGCAGGCATGAATTTCTTTGCAGTTTCAAGTATGAATGGATCGTGATGCAACAACCCCAATTTGCCTAAAACTGAAACACCTAGAGCTGAAGTGAGGTACTGTAATGCAGTGAGAAGACCAGGGTAGTTGAATTTGGTAATGGCAAACTTGTTTATCACTGCAAGTAAGCTCGAACACAGAGCATAACCAATTACAAGACTACTTGTTGCATAGTGTTGTTTTGCGGCATCAAGTCGAATAGAAACCATTGCTTTTGTGATTGGTTTCTAATCTTTCTTTTTTCTCACCCACTAATTCCCAAAATTGACAATAAAATTTTGGAAAGACCTGAGCTGCTAAGGAGCTAATCTGCTAGATTCTTCTTTTTTTTTGGTTAATTAATCAGCTAGAGTTGGGACTAAACCGGACAGGAAAAGAAGTCTAATTTAACAGTGATGTCACAAGGAATTCAGATTTGGGGATCAATGTCCTGATGTCGATGCAAATAAAAAGAGAGAACCTATTGAAACCCAATCGACATTAAAGCTGAAGGTAATGATTGGTAATGATTTGGTTTCTAGGGTTTCCTTTTCTCTCAAGTGAAAGTGGGCTGCAGACAGTGATATATTGTGTGTGGATCTGAAATGGATTGAGCTTAGAATAATAATGACCTCATTGCAATTAAGATTGAACTTGAACTAATGTTTAAAATTGGGAAAAGATTGCAAGTAGTAAAACCAACTTACTAGGGTAATTTGAGATCAATGTCGTTGTAAAATAACGTAGACATGAAGAAAGAGTAAAGCGAGACCTAATAATGAATTGTGCTAAGAAATAGAGTATCACCGACAGATGAATTAATACTATAACAGTTATAAAAAGAGAGAGATGGTATGTGGATATGGAGATCCCGAAAGAAGGAAAAAACGAACCAGGGCACGTGAAGGAGACTGAAACTTCGGGGTCCTAGTAATGAAGATGCATACAGCTTTGTAATGCTTACAATTTACCGTCAAGTTTCATAGTATGGGGGGAAGAACCAGTAGTCGACCATCTTGATTATGGAATCCAGATACGGGACACGATTTAATTGTTAATGTACAAACTTCACCTGACGCATAAAATTTGGACTGAAATTTGTATTTCAATTTTAATTTTGAGAATTGATATTTCTGTAAAGTAATTTGATATTTTTATAATATTAAATAAAATTTATTTATAAAAATATTAAATTAATTTTTTAAAATATTAATTTATTTATAAAAATATTCTTAATTTTGTGATAATATGCTTCGTGCTTTAAAATATTATTAAAGAGGAAAGGAAATCAAATTTTATTCGTTAGGTACTATGTACACATACAGTGCTCCAAAGGGGATTTATTATATGGATAAATATACATGTACTCCCCACTTACTCTTCACGTCTTGACTCCTTCATTTTTTGGGAAAAAAAATAAAATTATTCATGGCATTTTTGTATAAATGAAATATTTATTTTATTTTTCTAAAAAAAGGAGGAGTCAGATGCGGAGAGTACATGTATATTTATCCTTATTATATTTAGTTGACATTACAAATTCTAAAACTCAATTCTCATTAGATTCTTTAGAGTAATGTACACATACAACGCTCCAAAGGTGGTTTATTATATTTAGTTGGCATTACAAATTCTAAAACTCAATTCTCAATATAACTAAAAAATTACTCAAGTCGAACAAAATCGATAATAAATCAAATCAAACATTATAAAATTAATAAATCGATAGTTGATAAACAAAAATAATTAGAGTTCGATCGGTCAATTGCGATTTAATTTTAATTTTTTTTTTATACCAACCGAGCTGACCAACTCTGTCCTCCTACTTAAGGCATCCGTGACCTGATTGGTCCGTCCAAGTTTATACTCTAGCACAATATTAATCAAACTTGGCAAGTTTGTTTGTCATCGTCCCTGTTTTGCGCGTGACTTTCTTCTGGATCAGAAATTGACTCGTTGCCACATTTTTCATCTTAACCATGAATTGTGATCGACCGAATTCTTAAATTTTATAATTACAATAAAAAGGCACAACTGAGAAACACTTTTACAAAAAGAGATACTAAAGTAATTAAGGAAATAATCATATCACTATTGTGACATTTTTAAATCATCTGATTGATGCGCTATTTCTTATATGATGTGTGATCATCATGAAGCGTCAAACAAATCATATATCACCTGACAAAGAATTTGAGTTCACACAAATTGAGCATCGTAAGTACAATCAAATGTTACAATCTAGAACTCAGGAAACATAGGCCTATTATCCTATTTGACAGTGAACATGTTCTTCTTTCCACCACATAGGCCTTTAAGCGCAGAACTTTCGATATACATTTTAACATTTCTCATTAACACTCGGGAGTAATTTTGAACATTTTACTTTACCCTGTAACTAATAATTACACTACACACTTATTGGTAGCAAGTCCAATTCTCCTTCTTCACGGCACAGAAGATATTTTTGCTCATGCTTAAATTTTATAACCGATTAAATCGTTTAAACTGATTAATTTAATTAAATAGACTAATAATCGATTACAGAATAAAAATTTAGACAATTTTATTTTTTATAACCGTATTAAATAGTTTGCTTATTTTTTAGATTGAACCAATCAAACCGACCGTTGTGCACTCATAATAATCACCATCAACTGTAAGCATTTATTAATATTGAACTTACAAAACATAATCTAAAGAATTCTAATTCTAAAACTTTCTATATTATTTTTTTGCATAATTACAATACTCCCTCCGTTTCATATTATTTAATCATCGTTAACTTTTTAAAGTCAACTTAAAATAAAATTAAACCAAAAATTGACATAGATTCTTTTCATTTTAATGAATATAATGATAAATATTATAAATTATCTAACAAATATTAATCATTGTAAATTTTATTGTTTAATATTTTTTAACGAATTATCTCAATTTTAAATTTTAAAATGTCTTAAATTAATTTTTTAAAATCAATAATTATTATATAATTTAAAATAGAGAGAGTATTAATTAGGTAGATCTACCGATATAGTTCAATTTGTTGAACAAAATTTATTCAATTTTAACCTTGTAAGAAAAAATAAGTGTATTTATAAACACCTATATATATTTAAAGGCGCGTGATTGGAGCATAAACCTAATTAAAATGTATCATACTTAGACGAGGATATAATTTTTGGGCACTTCTTCTTTTTTCTTTTTGTTTTGAAGGCTTATTTCGAGTCATGATCTTTCAGGGTAGCGGTGAATGTTATGGATTTTAGCCTTTTAGGTAAGGTCGGCAAAAAATGAAGTTTTGTCTTTTTTATTTTTGTCATCCTAAAATCAATTTGGGCAACCCCACCATCCTTAGATCTGCCCCTTCCGTGGACGGCAAATGATCCTTGTTCCCATTATTAAGCACTAATCACTATAATTAGTGCTATTTTTGGTATTTGGTTTCTTGTACTAAAGGATGGAGAGTTGAATGAGTGTCACATCATCCCATGAGAACCTCTCCGACAGTAATTAATAATATTTCAAGATAATGTAATACTCCACTTTGTATTTACGTCCCATTAAAATAATCTCATTCGTTATTTATTTATTTCAATTTTTTTTATATTTTTAAATAATAATATAAAATAATATAATATTTTTAACTATTTTCATCGCAATTTCATGATCTTGAAAGACTAAAATATATTCTTAAAATTTATAAACCTAGCAAATAAATTTTTTTGTGTGAACAAAGAGAAGTATTAATTAAGCTCTTGTCATGCTGATGAGGTCTTAACTTCGTTGTTAAGACTGAGGTGTTATGACATTTTATTATCTGATTTAATTTTTATTTAAGTGAGTTTTTTTTTTAAATTATTAATATTGTGTGATGATGTACTTAATTACAGATTATTAATATTGTGTTATGATATACTTGATTATTTATAAACTATATATAAGTAGAGTAATGAAGTTATTTTGGCTGTGTTAATTAAGACGTTTTTGGTTGGTCATATTTTTTATTTCTTAAAATACTATAACAAGTATCTCTAATTTCATTATAATGAGTTAGGATTAAGTTCAAATACCTCAATCATTTCAATAGTATTTTGGTGATAAAAAAATAGTTACAAAGATGAATACAAAATGTTGTTTATTATTAGACTCTCCTATATACGGTAAATTATCAACTAATTATATTTTGCCATATTATTTTATAATTTAATTTTTGCAAAATTATTTTGTCATCATAACAATACTCCAATCATTTATAAAATATCTAAATACTCCTACATTAATTAGATATTCATTAATTATAAACTTATTTTTTATTAAAATTTATATTTTAATTATAACATAAAATATACCTCCGTTTTTTTCCGGTAATGATAATATAAAATATATCACTTGCAATGAATTATACTTACAATTAATATTATTTGTTAAAGTAAAGTTACATAAATACACTTTGTGTAACATAATAAATAATATAATTTATATTTTTCAACTTAATAAAATTATTTTAATTCTCTATTTATATTTATTAGATATCTATCAAGTATAAGATATATTTGGTTATAAAACATGTATAATTTTATAATATTTTCTATTTATTTTTTTAAAATAAAAAATTAATACCTTATTCAAGTGTAATCCGTATCTTGCACAAACTACCATGCTACTGAGATTATACAATACTCCACAAAATGAGGCTTAAAAATAAAACACACCAACCTCTTGCCATGTGTTGCAAATTGAGGCATCAGATCAGAGAAGTAGGATTTATAACGTACCACATGAAGACGGACACGAGACGGCAATTCTCTCTCTATAAGTACATACTTCATGTGATCAAGGATGTATCACCACTTCCCTTTAATAGGCTTCCTAGTAACTTGGATATCTGAAAATATTCAAGTAGTCAAATATGGGTAGCCACAAAATTATGTTCGTAGTGCTCGCAAGTCTGGCAATATGCACCATTTCATCAATGGCACAACTACAGCCTCCTCCTCTTCAAGACTTTTGCGTTGCCGATTTGAATAGCACGCGTACGTATCCTCATACACACATATATTTTTTGTTCTATAAAAAAAATCTCATTTGTTAATTTTTGGTATTTATTTTAATGCGCTAAACTTTATTTCGTTACTCACCTTAATTGATTATCCATTAATAAATTTTGATGTTTACTTACCTAGCTAATTTTTTTTATAGAAATTTAATCACTACATTTTTTCATCATGTTTATATTCATGATCATGCTTAATTACTTTAGCTATACATTGTGGCAGTGCTAATTAGTGGGCCAATGCCGTGTAAAGACCCAAAGAAAGTTGTGGATAGCGATTTCTTCTACGGCGGACCATTCCCAGTAGCCGCAGTTATTACATTACCAGGCCTCAATACCTTGGGCCTTAGGTTGGTTCGTTTAAGTTTTGATCCATCGGATCTCAACCCTCCTCACTTTCACCCACGGAGCGTGGAATTGGTTTATGTTCTAGAAGGCAAGATAGAAGCCGGTTTTGTGACTTCTGGGCCGGAGCATCGTCTCTTTAGCAAGATCCTGAAGAAGGGTGATGTTTTCGTTGTCCCGTTTGGGTTGATCCATTTCCAATTAAACGTTGGAAAAGGAAATGCTACCGCTGAGGCCCTTGTGTTCTTTAACAGCGACAATCCCGGCGCCATAAGAATACAAACTGCCATGTTTGCTACCGAACCTCAACTCCCTGTGGACCTTCTTGCTAAGACCCTTCAAGTGGGCGAAAATATCATCAAGCAGCTGCAGACTGCAGCAAATTAATTAATTAATTAAGCGAAGAATGTCCGAGCAAGGAATATTGATTGATGCTTCATGTTGGAAACTTATGATTTATTTTCTAGTAATTCCTTCCCAGCAATGTTGCTTTTTATCTACCTAAAAGTGTCCTTATAAAATTATGAAGAAGAATTACAAGAGTATTACATTCATTACCTTCTCAGAAGTATTTATCATATGCTTGCATCTCAGAAATGTGGAAAATTGAGCTACTATGCATACGAATAATAGTAATAATAATGTCCATTGGTGTCCAAGACTGAAACGAATGCTAGCCAACCATTACAGCTAAGATTTAAATACCCTGCCTTACCCCAAAAACCGAAACGGTGTAACCAGTCATTTAATTTCTTCGGGGGACAAAATGGCCACCGCAGGAACTTTTTTATAAATATCTAATTCGGTTATTCAGATATTTGAATAATATAATGTTAAAAATTAAAATCGAACTTGAATACTGAATAATTAAACGATTATGATCGAATTAAGCAAAATAATAGAATAATCGAAATAATTCAGTTAAATTTTTTTAATTCAGTTCGATAATTTAATTTTACCCGTTTTTTGTTCAACCCTAAAAAGACACATTTCATATGTTAAAGTACAAAATTCACCTCCTAACACACGAAGTCTGGAATGTAATTTGTATTTCAGTCTTAATTTTGTGAGAATATGCTTTGTATTTGGACTTTGGAGGAACCTAGCCACTTATTAAAGAGGAAACGAAATCTAATTTTATTTCTTAGATATTATGTACACATACAATGCTCCAACGGTGGTTTATTATATTTAGTTGGCATTATAAATTCTAAAACTCAATTTGTCACTATAATTGAACAATAAATTGAATATAATTAAAAATTCATTCGAGTTGAATCGAACCGATAATAAATCAAACAAAAAATTAAACAATTAATAAACCAACAACTGGTAAACAAAATTAATAGGAGTTCAATCGGTCAGTTGTGGTTTGATTTTTAAAAAATCTGATATCAACCGAACTAACTGAACCAACCGAATCAATTGAATTCTCCAATTTTATAATTACAATGAGAAGGCACAAGTGACAATCACTTTTACATAAACATATATTAAAGAAACAACAATATCTCTATTATGACATTTTAGAATCAATTAGTTGATGCGGTATTTCTTATATGATGTGTGATCATCAAGAAGCGTCAAACAAATCATATATCACCTGGAAAGGAATTTGAGTTCATACAAATTGAGCATCGCAAGTACAATCAATTGTTACAATTTAGAACTCAGGAAATATAGTTGTTACCTTTTCTTTTCTTTTACCAAAAATGGCTTCATGTAAACAGGGGATTATCCTGTTTGACAGTGAACATGTTCTTCTTTCCACTGCATAGGCCCTTAAGAGCATATCTTTCGATTTACATTTTAACATTTCTCATTAATACTGGTAGTAATATTGAACATTTTACTCTAACCTGTTACTAATTATTACACTGCACATTTGTTGGTAGTAACTCCAATTCTCCTTCCTCGCGCCGCATAAGATATTTTTGCTCATACTTAAGTTTTATAACCGATCAAAATGCCTTAATCGATTGATTTAACCGATAATTGAATAGATCGATAACCGATTATGAAGTAACAATTTGGAAGATTTTGATTGATAACTTTTTATAATCATCTTAAATAGTTTAATTATTTTTTAAATACAAAATTGACCAAACTTATAGTTGTGCATCCCTAATTATTACCACCAACTGTAAGCATTTATTAGTGTGGAACTCACAAAACATAAGCTAAAGAATTCTAATTCTAAAATTTTCTATATTAATTTTCAGTATAATTATAGCACTCCTTCTGTTTCATATTAATTAATCATTGTTGATTTTTTAAAGTCAACTTAAAAAAAATTTAAACCCAAATTTCATAAAGATTCTTTTCATTTTAATTAATATAATGATAAATATTATAAACTATCTAACAAGTATTAATCATTGTAAATTTTATTATTTCATAATTTTTAACGAGTCATCTCAATTTTGAATTTAACAATGTTTTAAATTGATTTTCAAAAATTAATAATTGTTATATAATTTAAAACAGAGAGAATATTAATTAAGTAGGCCTACCGATATAATTCTATTTGTAGAACAAAATTTATTTAATTTTAAACTTGTAATAAAAAATAAGTGTATTTATAAACACCTATATATTTAGAGGCGCGCGGTTGCATCATAAAACCAATTAAAATGTATCTTATACTTAGACGATGATATAATTTTTGGGCCCTTCTTCTTCTTTTTTTAATTGAAGGTTTATTTGGAGTCGTGATTTTTCAGGATAGTGGTGAATGTTATGTATCAAGGTCGGCAGATAATAAAGTTATTACCTTTTTTTATTTTTGCCATCCTAAAATCAATGTGGGCAATCCCATCATCCTTAGATCTGCCCCTTCCGTGGACGGCAAATGATCCTTGTTCCCATTACTAAGCACTAATCACTATAATTAGTGCTATTTTTGGTATTTGTTTCTTGTACTTTAGGACAGAGAGTTGAGTGTCAGACTGTCAGCCGTCAGGCATATCATCACATGAGAATCTCTCCGCATATGGGACAGTTTCTTTATAATATAATTAATAACACATCAAGATGATGTAATACTTTGTCTTTATGTCCCATTAAAAATATCTCATTTACTATTTATTTATTTGTTTCAAGAAAAGAGTTTTATATATTTTTGAATGATAATATAAATTGACATATTGTTCTTAAATATTTTCATCACACTTTTATGATCATGCTATCACTAATAAATTGAAATATTAAAATATATTATTAAAATTTGTAAACCTAGAAAATAAGGCATTTTTTTTTATATGTGAAATAAGGAGTATTAACCAAGCTCTTGTCATGCCGAGGTATTAACTAAGTTATTAAGACTGAGGTGTTATGATTTTTTGTTCTCAAGTTCAATTATGACTTAAGTTTATTTTCTTATTTACGAATTATTAATATTGTGTGATGATGTATTTGATTATTTATATACTATATATAATTAGACAAGTTCTTTACGGATTATTAATATTATGTGATGATGTACTTGATTATTTATATATTATGTATAATTAGAGTAATGGAGTTATTTTGGCTGAGTTAATTGGGGCGCTTTTGGTTGGTCATATTTTTTATTTCTTAAAATAATATAACAATTATCTTTAATTTCATTATAATGAGTTAGGATTAAGTTCGAATACCTCAATCATTTCAATAGTATTTTGGTGATAAAAAAAATAGTTACAAAGACGGATACAAAATGATATTTATGACTAGACTCACCCCATATATATGATAGATTATCAACTGATTATATTTTGTCACATTATTTTGTAAATTAATTTTGTTATCATGGTAATACTCCAATCATTTATGAAATATCTATATACTCCTACATTAATTATAAGACTTATTTTGTATTAAAATTTATATTTTTAATTATAACATAAAATATACCCTTTTTTTTGTAATGACAATATAAAATATATCACTTGCAATGAATTTGACTTACAATTAATATTATTTGTTAAAGTAAAGTTACATAAATACAATTTGTGTGACATAATAAATAATAAAATTTGTATTTTTCTCTATTTTAATTCTCTATTTTATACTTATTATATGTCTATTAAGTATAAGATATATTTGGTGATAAAACATGTATACGTTTATAATATTTTCAATTTAGTTTTTTTTAAATAAAAAATTAATACCTTATTCAAGTTTTGCATAGACTCCCATGCTACTGAGAGTATATAACACTCCTCAAAAATTAGTTTTAAAAAAAACAAAAAACAAAAAAAAAACACCCCAACCTCTTGCCATGTGTTGCAAATTGAGGCATCAGATCAGAGAACTAGGATTTATAACGTACCACATGAAGACAGACACGAGACGGCAATTCTCTCTCTATAAGTACATACTTCAAGTGATCAAGGATGTATCACCACTTCCCTTTAATAGGTTTCCTAGTAACTTGGATATCTGAAAACATTCAAGTTGTCAAATATGGGTAGCCACAAAATTATGTTCGCAGTGCTCGTAAGTCTGGCAATATGCACCATTTCATCAATGGCACAACTACAGCCTCCTCCTCTTCAAGACTTTTGTGTTGCTGATTTGAATAGCACGCGTACGTATTCTCGTACACACAAATATCTTTTGTTCTATAAAAAAAATCTCATTTGTTAATTTTTGATATTTATTTTAATGCGCTAAACTTTATTTTGTTACTCACCTTAATTGATTATCCATTAATAAATTTTGATGTTTACGTACCAAGCTAATTTTTTTTTATAGAAATTTAATCACTACATTTTTTCATCATGTTTATAATCATGATCATGCTTAATTACTTTAGCTATACATTGTGGCAGTGCTAATTAGTGGGCCAATGCCGTGTAAAGACCCAAAGAAAGTTGTGGATAGCGATTTCTTCTACGGCGGACCATTCCCAGTAGCCGCAGTTATTACATTACCAGGTCTCAATACCTTGGGCCTTAGGTTGGTTCGTTTAAGTTTTGATCCATCGGATCTCAACCCTCCTCACTTTCACCCACGGAGCGTGGAATTGGTTTATGTTCTAGAAGGCAAGATAGAAGCCGGTTTTGTGACTTCTGGGCCGGAGCATCGTCTCTTTAGCAAGATCCTGAAGAAGGGTGATGTTTTCGTTGTCCCGTTTGGGTTGATCCATTTCCAATTAAACGTTGGAAAAGGAAATGCTACCGCTGAGGCCCTTGTGTTCTTTAACAGCGACAATCCCGGCGCCATAAGAATACAAACTGCCATGTTTGCTACCGAACCTCAACTCCCTGTGGACCTTCTTGCTAAGACCCTTCAAGTGGGCGAAAATATCATCAAGCAGCTGCAGACTGCAGCAAATTAATTAATTAATTAAGCGAAGAATGTCCGAGCAAGGAATATTGATTGATGCTTCATGTTGGAAACTTATGATTTATTTTCTAGTAATTCCTTCCCAGCAATGTTGCTTTTTATTACTTTGAGAACACTTTTTATTACCTTATCTACCTAAAAGTGTCCTTTAAAAATATGAAGAAGAATTACTCGAGTAGTGCATTACCTTCTCAGAAGTATTTATCAAATGCTTGCATCTCAGATTATTTACATTGTGTGACATTTTAGGTGCAAGTATTTTTTTTTTTTTTTTTTTGTTGGTAATTTGAACACGTGACTCAAGATTCGAACTTCCTCCTTCATGGTAATCATGAGGCCGATCATACCACTTGAGCCAAACGCTCTAAATAAGTGCAAGTATTTATTTTACCTAATTACAATAAGTGATTGAAAAAATATTTTAAATACCGAATTGTGTGATATAATTTATCATAATATAATGATGCTTGCAGTTTTAATGGTCCTGCTTGGCCGATTACATTTTGTTCATATAAATTTATACTCTTTTACATTTTATCTAATTAAGTATCACACAATTCGATATTTAAGATATTTTTCTTATTGTAATCAGGAGAAACATGACTTTGCTGACTATTTTCTGTTTTTTCATAGACTCCTATTATATTTTTGTTTGAAACTATTCAATTGACCCCTTTATTTTACACAAAAATAAAATTAATTTGCAAAAAATACAAAAGAAGTGGAAATTGAGCTACCATGCATGCCAATAATAATAATAGGGAATTGTTATTTTTATAGTGTTTTTTATTATTTATGTACGTGGATCTTATTTCACACGTTTTATTTATTATGACGGTTTAAAACAGTTATTGTATTTTTATAATTATATTTTATATCTTAAAATTATTGTTATAAATTTATTATAATATTTTACATGTAAAAAATATCGTAATAAATATATAACAATAATTTTAAAACTGTCGTAAAAAATTGGGAGAAAAAACACTCAGTTTCCTAATAATAATGTCCGTTGGTGTCTAAGACTGAAACGAATGCTAACCAACCATCATGGCTAAGATTTAAATACCCTGCCCGTCTTATCCCAAAAACCGAAACGGTAACAAATCATTTAATTTCTTTGGGGGACAAAATGGCAACCGCAAGCCTTTCTGACCCCATTTTCCGGCCAGTATCCAACCGTTTTCTCAGTTCCCGGCGACCTACCACAACCAAATTCACCTTCATTTCTCCCTCTCCTCCAAAACAATTCAAAACTGGAAGAAGCTCACTAGTAGTAGACGGTATAACTGAAAAAAGCAACTCCAAGTGGACAGTTAGAATGAGCTTGGTGGAACAGAGCCCGCCAAAATCAACGGTCGACGTGAAACAGTTAGTTGACTTCTTGTATGAGGATCTTCCACATCTTTTTGACGATCAGGGGATTGATCGGACGGCATACGATGAACGTGTAAAGTTTCGGGACCCCATCACCAAACACGACACCGTTAGTGGATATCTCTTTAACATTGCAATGTTGAAGAAGATCTTCACCCCTGATTTTCAATTGCACTGGGTCAAACCGGTATGCTTCTCTCTGTCGTAATTTGAGCTTAAGAACATTATTCTAAATGACATTCAATTTGGGACAAGAAATTCAAAATTTTTATTATATGTGGGGACTGAATTAACCAACCAAAAAGAGAATTTTAATAAGCACTAAAGGAAATTTGAAAGATTAAGGTGGTGAAACAAGATTGTGTCAGAGTTAATCTAGTACTAGCTCCTGAAATACTGATTCTAATATAGGTTATTATAACCATTCATGAAGTTAAGAGGAATTTTATTATCTTAATTATATATAGGCTGCCTTGTAAGAGGTTATGGACTCCTGATGTTTGTAGAATTTTCTGATAGAGCATTGTTCCTAATTGGTTATACAAAATAAATAAATAAAACCTTTCTGTCTGCAATTTAGTTTTAGTTATAGATGAAATAATTATCACTTTCTTGTTACCGGCTTTACGAGTAAGGGAAATATTACATATTGAAGCCATAATTATCACAATGTTAAAAGCGCACCAATACTTAATAAGTTCAATTTCAAGGCCCTGTTCAATTTGCAAGTAGTTTAAAATAATCAATAATGAACATATTAGAATGAAGGTTATTGATATCGTAATATATTCGGACAAATGTGGTAGGAAGACTTGAATCCAAGAACTTACAGGATCAAAGTTTTGATACTCATGCTCTAAAAGCTTAAGCTATTAAAAATGGACCTAACAATATGTGTGATTTTCTAAGATAAGATGTCTATAATAATTTGTATTGTAGAATTTGTAGTTGGTTCCATTTTGTTGCACCTGCTGATATCGCTTTGATGTTGAAATCTACATGAAAGATTTTTTTTTTTTTAAACTTTCTAAGATCTTATTTAGATATATTCTCTTTTACGATGTCCCCTTGCCACAGAATTACATTTGAATTTCAGTGCATATCAGTATTTATAGTCATGTTGGTAATTTCTAATATTTGTCTCTTTGAAATGATATTCAACCTGTGTTTAGCTTCCATGACTGCTTGAGTTGCTGTAGACAGGACTTTATGAAATAACTACAAGGTGGACAATGGTAATGAGGTTCTTTCTTTTGCCTTGGAAACCAGAACTTATCTTTACTGGCACTTCTGTGATGGGCATCAATCCAGAGAGTGGGAAGTTTTGCAGCCATGTGGTAGGATTTTCCTCTCCCGTGAAATCAAAATATTGTAGAGATTTAATGACTGACCTTCTCACTGCCTCTGTTTCTCTCACTCGTTACATATATACTATTGCAGGACTACTGGGATTCTATAGAGAAAAATGACTATTTTTCTCTTGAAGGACTATGGGATGTAACGAGGCAGGTACTTCCCCTTGAAGGTCAGAATTTTGCATGCAAAATTCAATGTATGTTGACTATGTTTCTAATATGCACATTATAATATGTGGCAGCTGCGGATTTACAAGACTCCAGATTTGGAGACGCCCAAATATCAGATACTAAAAAGGACTGCCACTTATGAGGTTTGTTAATCTCTCATAAATCATAGTTGTGGCATTATTCAAATTGTGCATTTGTGTTCTACAATCACTTCTATACATATTTTTGAATTTAAATAATGTATATGAAGCTTGCAAATAGAGTTACCTCAAAAATTTTCATATGGTGTTCAATCTACCTGACAGTTTGAAATGTTAGAAGGAGCATTTCATTCATAGTAGTATTCCACGTTTTTGTTTGTTAATGTGGCTCTGTTAGCAGTAGTTACATTATTTCTTGCTTTTCTTACTTCCATCTGCTCTTGATCGCAACCTTACAATTGTGTTGATATCTTAACGTGCCAATCTGCTATTTTTTGCCATTAAATTCATGAGCTTAAGAACTTATGTAATCTAAAGGTGGCATATATTCTTCATTACCTTTCAAGAAAATGTGAACATACCATACTAGGCTTGATTGAATTCCCTAGTTAAACTGCAGTTAAGAAGGTACTCCCCATTCATAGTGGTCGAAACAGATGGTGAAAAACTGGCTGGCTCAACTGGGTTTAATACTGTTGCTGGGTGAGTTTTCAGAAGCCAATTCATCTATGTATTGTATTATTTTGTTTCTTTTAAACTTTTGGTTCAGATAATTTCTGATGTAGTTTTGACCTATATAGGTACATATTTGGGAAGAATTCTACTATGGAAAAAATACCCATGACCACCCCTGTCTTTACTCAGGCATTTGATGCTGAGAGGTCAAAAGTGTCCATCCAAATAGTTATTCCATCAGACAAAGACATGAGCAGGTGAATTTCTTACCAAAGATGTTCCTGGCTCCTTTCCATCACTGAATAGCTGCAGACAGGGATTTACCACTATAGAATAGAATTAATTTCATATATGTGATTGAACAATAAAGTATGTATCGTAACCAGTTTGCCAGATCCCAATCAAGAGGCAATTAGCTTGAGGAAAGTTGAAGGAGGTATTGCGGCAGTATCCAAGTTCAGTGGAAAGCCTACTGAAGATATTGTTGTTGAGAAAGAGAAATCACTCCGGTCTAGTCTTTTAAGAGATGGTCTCAACCCCAAAATGGGTTGTTTGCTTGCTCGCTACAATGACCCTGGACGGACATGGAGCTTTATGATGGTAAGCCTAGAAAGTTTATTATGCCTACGTTTCTCAAGTATAACTTGGAATTTTATCAACTGTTAATCTGAATAGTTTTTCCTTTTTCTTTCCCTGTTGAAAAGATTTGTTCATGTTTGTGGTTCGTTCTTGTACTTGACAATGTTCTTAATGTGGTCAATTATCCATAAAACTAGCGAATCTGCTTAAATTATAAATATTGCTTATGTTTACTCGTATCCTTCCATTCACCTCAACTCTTTTTGCTATTTCCCATCTTACTCCTTTTTCTAAAGTAAGACCTATTTCCCATCTTACTAATGACTGCAAATGTTTTGCGGTTCTTTTACTTGTAGAGGAATGAAGTGCTTATATGGCTGGAGGAGTTCACACTGGATTAGTATGTTTTCCCTGTACTAACGCCATGTCATCAATCTCAACTCTTAATCTTGAAATTACTGTGAGGAGATTGCTTTAGCTGAACTACGATCATGGGAATACGGTAAGAAAACATCCCAAGATGTTAGTTTCCATCTGCAGAAGATTCAGAATATCTACATTTCATAGATGTAAAGGGACATGCCATTTTTAGCATATAAAAAATTTCTTGAGAAACTTCTAGCTGAGGACCGCCATCATCTTCCTCCTATAGAATTAATACCGATAAAAGAATAGAAAAGCAAACAATTTTTCATCAGTCTTTTGTATTTACATGTTCTTTGTTATTTCTATTTATTGAGTTGGTAATTTGCACATCTAGAAATTTGGGTGCGATATTATATGTAATTTGTTTGCCGCTTTGCATATTGCAAAGTTCCTCCATTTGGAACTCCTTGAGGCTGGAGTTGCTCTTAGTCATTGCAAAGTACTTGTCAAAAGTATCACCAGAAAACAATAAATCCTCTTGTTTTGCCAAAGTCTGAACAATTGCTGTTCCTAGCTACACAAGTTGGGAGGAAACTGTTGAACATAACAAAAAGCAGTATTCGAATTCCTTTGTTAAATTGCTCATAGTAATATTATTCATTTTCTCCTTTTCCAACTAGAATGGTATTGCAAAAATGCTAACATAGAAATGAGAATGTAGAATTAATCAGCTAATCACATTCCAAATCAATACTATTGGAATAAAAAACTGTCAGTCGCAACTAAATGAGAACCTAGATTGAATATTCCTACAATGTGCATACACAAATATGAATGCCAGTTGCTTTAGTCACGTGTAATAAGAAAATAGTTCCCTCATTCAACGAAGCAACTAGAACTATGGTTCCCGTCCGCACTATTCCTTTGATGACTTGTGGATGTGAGGAATCACACCTCCACCAGCTTTGGTTGCTTTGATTAAGGGTTATCAAGTTCTTCATCACCTCGAATTGCAAGCTGCAAATGTCTTGGCGTGATTCTTTTCACCTTCATATCCTTGCTTGCATTGCCAGCTAGCTCAAACACCTCAGCAGTCAAGTACTCCAAGATAGCTGCACAGCAGCCGTGGCACCTACTCTCCCATTTGCCGTGGTCCTTTGCTCAAGTAAACGGATGAATACAACCAACAGGAAACTGCAGTTAACAAAATCATACAATAAATATTTAAACATCAAATTGATGCGCCTTCAATGGCTTCACCCTATTCAGTCAGTGGTTGGCCAGAGTCGAGGTAAAAGTGGAAGGAAGGAAAGCGAACAGCGAGAGAAACATCCCGCCCTTTGATATAGGGAAGATAAAAGAGAAAAGTTTCTTTCCTCTAGCTCACCTTAATCTTTCCGCAAGAATGGGAGGACATGGAGATCCGCTCTAACCCCTCTTACCTTTCCTTTCTTCCATTTTCAACACAATAAATGTTTAACGAAGTACAAATTCCTTTTTTCTGAAAATTGGATATCTTTCACATAAAGAAATGATTTTACCCCCAATCACTTCATCAAAAATCATAAGGATAACTCCACGTTTTCCACTCATAATATAAAGAAAATGAGAAATCCTTAATTTATATCCAACACAATCACATAATACTCCAATTTCCACCCAATTAAAATTAGCCCAAATCAACCTAATACGGAAAAATGAAAGGAAAATACATAAAATAAACAGGTTCAGTTCTTGCAAAATCCGCCATTCAAAATGGGTGAAATAGAACAATGTCGATATATAGCGAGAGACAGAGAGAACCTGGAGACCAGCACGGGAGGTGGGTTTCTTCTTCTTGTCTTTATCTTTGTCTTTGTTGAGCCCTGAGGAGTTTTTCCCCATTATCAATAAATTTACAGTAACAAACAATAATTGTATAAACAAGTAAACAAAAATAGATTTGGCAATCAAAGCATATGTCTAAGTTTCTGCTCAACCACAGTTTCAGCTGCAAAGCAACGACCATCACAGTTTCTTAAACTTCATCTCGAGAGTAATAGACTTTAATCAAATATGATCATGTCATAAGTTAGAAACCTTGATCATGGTCAGTGGCGGATCCAGTATACAGCCAGTGTAGGCAATAAACTCTTCGCACTGATTTCGGTTGTTTTTCTGAGAATATATGTAATTATGTATCGATCAAGATTCAAGAGGAATCAACGGATAGAATTCTTGTCTTCCTCCACATTTTGAGATCAAACGAAGACCGTCTCTTCTTCTCCAGCTCATAGTACCTAGAGGCTAGAAATCCACAAATTCCTTTTTTCTGAAAATTGTATCTTTATTTTGCAGCATACTTTGTTAAAAATAGTACAAATTGCCTTTGCCCGACATCTTCTCTCTCCTCCTGTACTATATTTTTTTTCTGCATTGGATTATGTTAATTGCAAACAGAATCAAAACAGAGACGGAGATGATTTTGACCGCTACTGCTACAAGAGAGATCACAAGCAGCTCATCGGAAGGGAGAGAAACAAAAATTTAGAAGACTCGCAAATCAGAAAAGTGAAAATTTCTCTAAACGGAGTCCTAATGAAAGTAATACCCTCTTTTTTCTATTCTTTCAGCTTGGAGTTCTTACTGCAAGCAGGGGGAGTATATAGTAATCTTCATCAACTTTCTTCGGCTCGAATTATACTCCATTAGATTTTGGACTTAATTTCGTATTGGATTGAAGCTACCTGACTAAAATTATACCCTTCTCCGTCCAAAAAAAGAAAATAAAAGACTTCTTTACAGAATTTATACTTTAAGAACCAAAAAATAGGGGTTAGTTTTGGAAAATGATAAAAATTTCTATTTCAGCAGATTGTACTATGTTCAATACAAATTATACAACCATCTATTACATCATTTACCCACGTAATTTTTTGCACTGGAAATATTAATTTTAATTTTTAAATTTTAATGTTAAAAAAGATCATTAAAAATAAATAATTATGTTCTTTGAAAAATTTAATATTTGAAAAGATGACGTAAAAAAGAAATACCTCTTTCGTTTGGGTCATGTGGAGTACAATATAGTCCATAAAATGATGGATAGAAAGATTGAATTTAACAAAACAAATTCATCATTACCCGGAAGATTGCTGTCCTCTCCATCAAATGGTAAGAGAGAGTCCTCCTAATCAACACCATGATGAGCTCCATGCATATCGACTAAACACTAGAAAATAAACAAAATTTAAAACTTTGTATAAGAAAAGCTGCTTCTTTTTCTTTCTAAATAATGGGAGAGGTAGAAACTAGAAAGTCTGGCATTTCATGGTTAAGCAATTTAAAAGGATGTACAGAAGGAGTTCAATCGGAGTCCAATACAAGGGGCAGTCTGAGAAAACCCAACAGCTAAAGTAAATAGACTACTTAATCATCTAGTTTAGCTATTCCCCAAAACTTCCTTCTCCTTGGTCTTTCCCTCATCTGCAATGTTGAAGCCCTCAATCTTGCGGGGAACCTCTTCTGCAGTAACTTTCACCTTTCCAATTGAGCCATTTGTGGTCACTGCGTCACTTTCATCACGAGTTAAAGGACCTGTTTGCCATATTCTGATTGTTCCATCCTCAGATCCCGAGGCATATGAATCCCCTCCTGGTGAGAAACGAACGCAGTGCACTGGACCATGGTGGCCCTTATTACATGCTGCATCCAAGTGAAAACTAACATTACACTCCAAACAACGCCGTGATGACAATAAGATCAAACAAAATGTAAAATCAATCTAAAAACGGGGTATTTCAGATTTAAAAGGTCAATTATCCAATCAAAATGTCACATGGCCTCTGCTAAAACCACCCTCCTAAAAGAATCTCCAAAAGGATGTTCGCAATTTGTAAGTCTAATTAATTCCTGTTCAAAAGTAACTATTTCCATCATAGCTAAATTTATCATTAAATGCTAAACAATATTTTTGGAAAAACAAATTATGGAACATATAATTTCTAAATGCTACACTCAAAAACATCTTAAAATCTGTAATGAAAGTAAAGTTTTAAATTAGACACAATTTTGGACAGAGAGAGTACTATTTTGCAGCACATACCAATCTCTTCACCAGTATGGAAATCAAATACATGAATCCACATGTCTTCTCCCCCGGCAACAAACTTGACTCCATACTTCGGTTCCAATGAAGCTGATTCTACAGTGCATGGCATGTTGTAGCTCTTCACCAATCCAAAACTAGAAATAATAAAATAAACGAATATATATTAGGAAACAAGCATGCAATATCCTAGCAACAAAGCATGCTAATGAAGGCCGGAACTTACTAATTTGCATCCCAAAACTTAACACTAAACCCATCGGCAGTTGTTATATATCGACCATCTTGACTCACTTCAGCACTAGTAACGGGTGATTTAGTCTCAAGTGTACGGACTATGTTACCAGTTCTTATGTCCCATAATCTGTAGAGGCAAGTAAAATTAACGAAGGTTAAGCGAAGCCTAAATCCCTAAGCAATACCTGAAATAAACTTCACACAGTCCTTATATAAGATGAGGAAAGATATGGCTATATCTAGTAAACATTAAACATGTCTAGTTAACATTAAAGACAGGATTGCCTCTGATATTAACAAGTAACTGCCTAATGATACCACAATGAAATTGTCATCTCAATTCTTTACCAGACATGATTAGAAGGAGAATAATATTTACAAAAAGGTTCAAATTATGTACTGCCACAGCCTTCCCACACACTGATAATAATACAACATTTCCAGACAATGGATTCCACAAACTAAGGCCTTTAAATGTTGGCAATGTGAAGCCAGAACATCTATATAATAAAATAGAGCGGCTCAAATCCCAATGTTTCAACATCCAACGGCCTTAAATTAATTTAGACTTCAACATCCACAAGTCTAAAATCATTTGGGGCTTCAATATCCAACGGTCACTAATCTATTTCTCATTTCCCCCCCAATTTAATATCTTTTTTTCAAAAATCTATCCACTCACATTTCCCGCCCAAATCAAATTCACCACTACACTATAATAATAATATAATAACAATTAATAATAATAATAATAGTAATAATAATAATAATAATAATAATAATAATAATAATAATAAAAATAAAAAAAAATAAAAAAAAATAAAAAATTTGTACGTAAACAACATAGGTCACCCTTTTAGCATTGACGTCATTTTCCTGTTTTTCGGATATTGCGATCATTATGTTTCCACATGCAAATTGATTTAGGCGGGAGATCATATGGACAGTTTAGATGTATTCTAATTGATTTGTAAGTTATTTTAGGTTGCAAAGAGTCTTTAGGTAATAGAGTATTTTTGAAATTTTAATTTACGTCGTGCCTTCAGGCATAGGCAATTACATGTCATCTCTCTGTTGTTTTTGCAGGCTATATCGAGAGCAACTATTGTAGTAGGCTCTGACTCATGGTATGAGATTTTTTTGTCCAATTTCAAGAAAAAATATAGAGAAAAAAATGTTATAGTGATGCGATTTAGTTAGTGTTATGACAATGCTTTTTTGTTTGGACTTAGAGGGCTCATTTTATATTTTTGGGTATATATGCAAAAGCCTTTCTTTTGTATTTTTACATCTTTTTTTCCCCCTCATTGGATCTCATCAAATGGCTTGTAGTACTACCCTTTTTTCATAGGAAATACTGTTCATGGATCATATTGATTGATGGTTAGAGATACTGAAGGCAAATAAATGCTGCCAAACTTCTCATTCCTTTTTTGTCAATAAAAAAAAGGTGTGTGAGATACCCGAAAACACTATATTACACAAATTTGAGCCCGCTATCGTTAATCAATTAATTGCTCAAACCTGTCAAGAACTAATTTTCAGTTAGAAATGAATAGCACACTAATGTTTGCCTAAAAAAAAACTATGACTAGATTAAGTATTAATCTTTTTGTATTAATAGTTGGACTCTCAGTTCTATTCCACTATAGTTTTAGATTTTTCAATCTAGAAATGTTATATATAGTACTCAACTGTTATATTAGTTACACCGTGCCTTCAGGCACAGGTTATCCTTAGTTGAAATATATGGAGAAGCCCAGGTGTAAATTGATGGACAAACTCAATAACAGTTTAATGAAATAGAAAAACTTAATTTTACTACAAAGGGTTGTCTATTAAAGAGAAATTCTTCTGAAAGAGAAAAGACATTATTAGGCACGGTTGACCAAATAATTTCCAATGTCATATTCTATTTCTGGTTGCAGTTTCCTTTTTCTTATTGTACAAGCAGTATATAACTGTGTAAAATAATCCTGCCATACAAATATATAAATGCACATAATATTAAAAAAGTGATCAAAAAAGTTCCCATCATGAAGCAGTATCCAATAACTTTGAAGTTCAAACAACACCATATTCACAAAGCAAGAAAATATTTCGATAACCACAATAACAAGGTACAAAGTTACAAGAAAGAGAGGCAAGGGTGGTATTTGGAGACTGCAGTGAAAGTCCAGCCCAATAAATATTACTTCTCAAGAATGTCCGCTTACCAGAAACCAATAAGAAAATGTGAACTATCATGAAGTTGCTTTCTTTAGCCTTTAGGGTATACAGGTTGTCAAGAAAAAGAGCCTCAAAGTCCAGATAATACCATAGCTATTCAATGAGGAATCCCAACAGATTTATTTCCAATTAAACCCAACAAATCCTGAACAATGATCACTGTTTATTATACTCAAAATATTAAATGCCAGTTTTGTTCATGAATATATCTCATTATTCTTATTCATGTAAATATTACGACACCAACAATAAGTGCAGTACCTTGTTTTCTATAATTTATTCTATCATAAGGCTCTGGTATCTCTGTTCTCATTCAAATCCAACCCTCTTGTGGCTAAGAGTTCTAACTGATTAATGAATTAAAGTATACATTAATAACCTAAGATGATAATGGTATATTAACTAAAGGATCATGGCCCAATGGTTACCCCCATCCTTTGTGTACCAAGCGGGTGAGTTTCAAACCTAGGCAATGGCTAAGGTTGGGTGTGTGTGCGTTTCTCAAACTAGCAAAAGAAAAAAAGATAATGGTATTTTCAGACCAAGAAATAAAGCAATATGAGGCGACAATAGAGCTTGCTCAGAAAATCCGGAACAATTCAGTCAAAGGCACCAAGTAACCACATTCCATACATAGAAGAACACAAGTCTATATGAAAAAAAAAATGAATTTAAAAGGTTAATACTAGTACAATCCATACCACAAAGAACATGGACACATAAGGCAAGCCTACCTGACACCACCCATATCAGTACAAGAACTTAATATTGTTTGATCACTGTGGAACCAAGCAGCAGTTCTGACAGAGCCAGGAGACTTGTCCACTTCTCTAGGAGGTGCATCAGGACGATTCAAATCATATATACGAAGAATCTTCTCAACTCCTCCAGTAAGTAGAAATTGAGTATCCTGTCACACATTGATTAGAAATTAAATGAGAAATTCATATAAGCACAATAAGAAAAATAGGTGTCCTCTATGGAATATTTTTAAATTGTATGAGCAGATTAAAAAGTGAAATGGTAAGTACTACCAATCAAAATGAGTAATGCAACACTTAAATCACACGATAGCCAAGCTACCACTAGTTTTTCTTTCTTTTTTTATTATCCCCTGCTGCGACTAAAAGTTATTTGTGCATGGTAGATCACCCAACCAATCCTCCAAACATGTGCAGTTAGCCATCCCCCATACGCATCATGATATTAGGACAACTTATGCCCCAAACAACATTTGTGTTTGTACTTCGTACCAACACAATTAATTGCTGCAAGTAACAATTACAAACACATCTAAACAACAATAGGTGCAGTCAACTAAAACCATCTCTCTAAAACTTATAGAAAATCATTGCACTCAGAAAGGTAAAAGGTCAACCAAATGTACACCCTAATTATGTGCAATAGCATTCATGATAATATGGAGACTGTGTTCAATTGAGGACTTATTTGTTGAATAAAATCATGGTATTGCATGTTAAATTCAAGCCTGGGACAGCGGACATGTACCTCTGAAAAGGCACAGGCTCGAACAATGTGCTTGTGCTCAAATGAGTGCAGTACATCTCCTGTTAATGCATCCCAGATTTTCCTGCATTTGTTACTCAAAAAAATATGTCAATCTCTGCAAATTGATACATATTTAAAGAAAGAAAAAAAATACAAAAACACACAAAAAAAAACAATGAAGTACCACTCTCAGTCAAAGATAAATGAAGACGAGATTTCTTTGTGTGAGATAGCTAACAACCCAGATGTAAAGAAATCAATGAGACATGAAAATGATCTAATATCTTGAATCACCGTGTTACTAAGTCGGCACCTATATTAAATGGAATAATGCATGGGACCAAGTTCAAGTGCTTATATGTTAGATTCCCTACCACCAAAAATATTGGGAAGGCTCTAACGTATCCATTTATGAACTAATGTGGCAGTGCAATGATAGGAACTAAAAAAATGGATAACTTAAATGTGAGTGGTCCTTTTCAAGAAAAAAGCTCAAAATTTATTTGAAAACATTTAAGAAATGAAAGTCCTCTAAATACTTGGAATGACAAGGTCATACTTCTAGTTTAGTGATTAAAACTAAATATAGTATGAGGTATTGAGCAAATAAGCAAAAATTAGGTTTAGATGAAATGAAACCATTATTAGCTCAAGGTCCTCAACACCAACCCAGATCACAAAACCCTAGAATCCGTCCTGGCTTCAAATACATCATCCACTTTCATGATCTAAAAAACTAACTCGAGCATGATTAATGCTTTTGCGACCCAAATATTTAATGGAAAATGACAGATCACAAAGGTATTTACGATACTTTTCTTTATCTTCATTTTTTCCTCCTTGTCTGCTAGTCATATCCACATCCCTGACCTACACCCATGCCTATTCTTACATTGTCAACATGAGTATTAAGAGGAGGGAAAATCTTGGTAACATATATAAAACGCAATGCGAAGGCAATGTATACTAAGGACTTCCTAATATTTATAAGATATAAAACAGATTAGGAAGCAACTAGTTGTTAGATATACTAAATGAATTCAAATAATTTGCCTAAATTTAGGTTACAAGTTACAACTGCAAGTGCGCAAAGAGTAGAGTTTAGGATTTCGATAAATGAACACATGTCCTCGAAAAATGTAATGCAGAATATGCTTTTGTCAAAACTTTACAAAAATGAGAAAGCTACTCTGTGCCACAGAGCTTACACCAACCTCAAAATTTTAATCAATAATATAGTATGAACTTTTTTAATTTCTCTGCATTAGTAAAAGGGTCAACCTTAATATTTATCCAAGAAACTAAAAAAGAGTCTACCTTAACTACCACGTAATAAGTAACATACAACAGTAAACAAAATAATTATATATATGCTCTTTTTCAGGATGTTAAGATAAAATATTACACTCCAACCATCCAACGGAAGTTTGTTTTTACTTGTGCATAAATGTGTTAGTTGTTCATTTTTGGCAGAGGAACATACGCAGTGAAGTCGGCTGAACCAGATGCAGCACGTAAAGCATTTGTGTCTAAGCAGCAACTCCAAACTGCACCTTTATGTCCTTCAAATGTTCCAACCCAGTCTCCAGTCTCGCCATTTCTGAGCATGGGATTGGAATCTGAAACACAAAATTTAAGGAGAATTTAATAGCTAGTTGCAAACGTCATACATCAATAAAATATTAAACTAGTGCTAATGTTTATAAACCTCATAGAACTCCCATATATAACTCTATAAAAAAATTGTTATTTAACATTCTCTTAACAAAGAAAACTCCTAATAAGTAAAATATTTAAACTAATACGAATGTTTATAAACCTCGTAGAATTCTAAATAACCGTATAAATAAATTGTTGTTTAAAATGATCTCATTTAAAGAAAACTCCGAATATCATGATCCAACTCCAAAATCCAAAGGAGGAAAGTGCAGATTCACTATAAATATGTTTAGTTTACAACTTAAAACCACACAAGAATGCCAACTCTATGTAATATCAATTCAGCCCAACAGAAAGCTCACTTACATGTCAAAAATGGAACACAAAAACTCTTTCGTATATAAATTTATATATATATATATATATATATATATATATATATATATATATATATATATATATGCACACCCCCAACATACACGGAGAGTATTAAAGATATTCACAACTATCACAAATATATGTATGTGTGTATGTTGTGTGTCGGGTATAAAGATCAAATCTTCATCTTTCATGAATTGAAGAGTAAATTGGTAATTAATTGTACGTACCTTTGCTAGCACTAATGAGAAAGTAGCCATCTGGAGTGACTGGACTGTAGAACAAATCCACAACTGGCCGCGAATGCCCATGGCACACCAACGGCACTGCAACTCTCTTCTTCTCCATTCCTCGCAGATTCCAATAAAAACCCTAAAAGAACTGAGCTGAATTCTTACAACTAAATTGGATCGCACCACAAATTTCAATTGAGAAAATCAAATCAAACCCTAGTTTTATAAATTGAGAAAATCAAATCAAACCCTAGTTTTATACTGATTTATTTAGCAGAAAAACGTGAAAACTGAGAATTTGTAAACGCTCAAAAACGATCTGTGATCAAAATTACAGACTAATGATTTTTCTTATTTTTGTTATGTATGTTTAAATGTATATGGCGGTATATATAAAACAGGTGGGAAACTAGTAGATTCCACGCCTCCCAGCCCTGCATCAAGGTTTTTGGAAAATGAAATTTATGGAGAAACTAAACTGCAATGGGATAAGAAATTATGAATGTTGCAGTACAGAACACCGTCGCTCTCGGGCTAGGCGAAAGGAAACCGTCTGGTTTTGAATGAGTTCTTTCGGGGATCTTTTGGGCTTTCCAGTAAACTTCTTGGTCCATCTTTATATATTTGTAAACCAGCCCATATGGGTAATTAAATTAGTCAAAAAGGGAGATATTGTTTATAAATATTATATAAAATTTAAAGAACAATAATTTGAAGAGGTAATTTATGATCTGAGTAATCATCTCCTGACAAAATTGTGGATTATACTACTACTAGTATTATTAACGCTCGTTTTGTTTCAAGAGTTTGAATCACAGTTGTATGGACCTTAATTCTGCACAAATAAATAACATACCTGAGCTTGATGACAAGATATCGCCGGATGATAGTTTTCGGTGTAAAAATAAGTAAAAGGATGAGTAGGTTAATATTGTAGAGTGGAGACTTAAATGTCTAAAATTACATTACCTTAATTATCTTTGCATGAAGCTATTTATAGAATTACTGAAGGACAAGTTCCCCACTCATTCTCTTTTAGTGTTTAAGAGAATGTTTAGTGTCAAGTCCTTAATACAAGTGTCAAATATGTTGGACACTTGACCATAAATATGCCTAAAAATCACTTTCGTGATTATCTTGATAGATGTCAATAGATGACATCTTGGCAGATACTAAAAGAACATTTACCTACTAAGGCTAGCTGGGTAGTGCTGAATAGTGATTCAGGAAATATATCCGAAGGCAGCTTCAACTTCTGTTAAGTTTCAGTTGTGTGCACGTCTTCGACTCTTGCTTCGAATGTGTACGCTATCAAGTATTATGCTATAATTTAATTAAAACTTTATTGTCCCAGAGGTTATAGTAATGATTAATTTATTTTCTTTTCTTATTATTTGTCTATTTGCTAATATAGTGAAGGAAATTAATTGTACCGATCCGGAATATTCTTCATTATATATTGCGTGGTTTATTTTTATCTTTTAAAAAGTGTATATATTATCTTCATTTCTTCTTCTTCTTCTTTTTCGTACCATTAAGATCCTAATTTACAATATGAAATAAATTTGTTGTACCAATCAGGTACATCCTTCAATGTATATTGCATGCTTATTATTTTTTTATATAAAAAAAGTGTGCACTCAATCTTATAGACCCATTAACATGACATAGTGTTACATACATACTACTATTAAGTATTAACTTGATATTTATAATATCGATCGTTCAAGCAAAACTAGATGTTCACTTATATATATGAACTAATTAATTGTCTATAACCTAATTCATTTACCATTTATAGATCTTGAATATAAGTTTGTCCTCCGTTGAGTATGATTGATGCTTGGTCCAGTTAGTACACAAGAATGCCTAATTATTGTGGGAACTGTCTTAATGAATGAATATACACCGAATTATCTACACATTTAAAAATATATATATCCCAAGAAAAATGTTAAAATATAACGTAAATAATAATTAAGTAAACTCTATTTTTTCATCAAATTTTCCAAGCTCCAACCATATTTTTTAGACTCGTGATTACTGTTTTGGAGTTATTTGACATCTACTTGTTGATTGAATAAATATATTTATCATGACTATTGCAAATTTGCATGGACATAATTTTCGGTTATTATTTGATTGAATCTTAACTCAAATATATTATGAGGGGTGTCTCGATAAATTATTGATTTTATATGTTAAATAAGTCCTTAGATTTATTTTAAATAGATACATGAATGAATGAGTTTTATAAATAGGATATGTGTATCTCGTTTATCTAATTTTTTAATATAAATTCTACCTCTCTTCTAACTTTTTTTATATGTTATGTTATACCCAATTCTTAATTTTGGTCACCCATATTTGTATGTGATAGCCTTACATTTACAATTTTAACTAATGATATTTTTTTAATGCTAAGTCTTAAAATTGAAATATTTATCTAGATATTCCATATAAATCTAAATGTTTGAAAAAAAAATCAATAGAAAAGTAATACTAGTTCTTTTTTTTAACAAAGGGATGGGTGGATGCAGTATAATAGTTTTCATTATTCGGCGTTAAAAAGGAAAAGAAATTTAGCAAAAAAAAAAATTAAGAAGGAAAAGAAAAGAAAAGGGATGCAGGAGTAGGATTAGGAAGTATACTAATAGGAGTAATTTATTAACTATTGCCGTTTGACATCACCGACGTTGCCGTTAAAGAGCAAGGCACCGTTAACTGAACTTATTGTCCAAGCAAGCTATATACCTTCTTATTCTTCTTCAGTTTTTCTATCTCGTCAATTTCCTTCCAGAGAGAGAAGAAGAAAAGAAAGATGGCGATGGCAGATATCGAGAAGAAGCGAAGCGAATTAGCGAGGGAAGAGAGTTGTTCGGCGAAATCGATGGCGAAACAAGGCGAAGGATTAAAGCAATACTATCTCCAACACATCCACGATCTTCAGCTCCAAGTTCGCCAAAAGACTCACAATCTCAATCGCCTCGAAGCCCAACGCAATGAACTTAATTCCAGAGGTTCCTGTTTTTAATTTTATTTTCTATTCATTCTTCTCCAAGTTTATTTTAAGCGCAATCCTAGCCTAGATTTTGTATATTTTGCCCTTCAATTAATAATGTTGTTTCCTCTTTATCATCAGATTCCGCTTCAGCATATAATAGTTGCTTCAGTATTTAGAGTCATATTGTAATTTTTTTGGTAGATTTTGATGCTATAAGTGTGCTTATGCCCCCCCCCCCCCCCCCCCCCCCCCCCTTTTTTGGTAGCAATTAACTAATTGGTAGGTATCGATTTTAGGAGTTCTACACTTCTTTCTTCTTCTTTTTTTATTTGTAAAATATTTTTTATTATTATTTTTTGATAAATAAATAAGTAATGTAATTATCAATATTATTAGAGTGTCTGTGCCTTGTATAATAATTATATTACTAGTGAAGTACTGATCAGTAATATTGATTAAATAATATGGAGTTCCAGTTTAACCACCCAAAAAAAAAAAGAGAATAGAAAAGGAAATTGATTAAATGATTTTAATTACAGTTAGAGGGATGGAATAAAGTTTATTTAACCCCACATCTTACTATAGCTGTATTGACTGATCCCATAAAGATTGCGGAGCTTGGAAGAACTTCTGCCATTATTCTTGGACATAGTTTGGACCTGCAATACGATTTTCTTTAAATTTTTAACTCAACTTGACATGCGCCAATTTAACTATCATCAACATGTAAGTCTATTTATCCGTGATCCAACTTGCATAGGATTGTCATTCATCTAAAACTTGGTGTATTAAATGCTGTTTTATAAAGATTATTACTTACAAATTGCGAGATACGGTTGAACAGGCTGTAGACAATTATAGTAGTTCACAAAATACATTGTTAGCCGGTTAACCTACCATTACTCTGTTAGAAGAAGTTTTGTTGGGTCATTTGTGAAGAACTTGTGATTCTTAATTAAAAATACGGGTGTGATCATACTAGCATGTAAGAACCGTATCCCACTGAATTTAAATTTATGTTGGTTGGGTGCCAGAAGTACTAGGTTTGCTGATCCCGGGGGAGTTCTCATGTTGTTTTCCTTGAAGGAAAATAGGGAAAAAAAAAGATAAAGATGTTTTCACAAAAACTACTAAATTGTTCACTTAAAAGGTATATAGCATTCTTCATTGACTTTTTGGATATTGGGTTGGGAGCTTAGTGTGGATTTTTTTCTGTCACCCCGGGTTTTTCCTTGTCTGCGCAGGTTTTTGGAGGTTTTCTTGCTAGTTTCTTGGGAGATCCTTCTTGTTTTTCTCCTAGCCTTTTGTAAACTCCCTTTGTACATAGGTGATGCCCTCTTTTGGCGCGTTGTTTTTTTAGGTCTGAGGTTATATTGTTACTAGTTGTGAGTCCTTAATGTGGGATATTTTCCTCCTTATTGGGGGACATCGTTTCCTCCTTATTAGGAGACTTGTATTCTACCCCTAGAGTGAGCTTTAAGGATATTCTAAGAGACATTTATTGATGTGAGTATGAAATTTATTTTGCACTGATATCCCTCCAAAGCGTTATAAAAAAATCCACAAAAGAAGTGAAGGTGTGGATGTAGCAGGTTAGCATTCTTTAGTTCAAAATAAATTTTTAGAAGTTTTCTGTAGGTTTCTGCTTGTCCTTACTACATAATTTATATTTTCTTGAATTCACAACAAAACTGCTTGAAAGGTTTTTACCGGTGTTTGTTTACCTTGTATTTCAGGGATTGAGTTATGTTAAATAAAAGGGGAAATGTGTATAGAATTTCAATGTATTAACACATTGTTGATTAAGCTCCATTCGTTGATTCTTTCCAATATAAGTTTGCGTTTACAATTTGAGAGGGATTCTGTTATTTAGGGGTAACATTGTTGATTAAGCTATTTGCTGATCTATTGATTGGGGGTTGTATTAGCCTCAGAGGATTCTAAATTAATGTACCAAGTTTTGCACTTAAGGTGAAACAAATCCATGATGTTAGTTAACCAAAGTCTGTTAGTTTATTTCTTCTTGCACCTAGTCAGTTATAATCCTCATATTTGATTTCTTCAGTCACTTACCATTTTTATGATTTATAATTTCAAATATTGATTTGTATTGGTAATCAATTTGGATAGTGAGGCTGCTTAAGGAAGAGCTCCAACTGCTTCAGGAGCCTGGATCATATGTTGGTGAAGTTGTTAAAGTAATGGGGAAATCTAAAGTTCTGGTTAAAGTAAGTGGTCTTATAGTTTTACCTACAATTGGGTTGCTTTTGAATAAATTTTGCATATATGGTATTGGGGAAGTTTGACATTACTATCATATTATCCATCTTCACTCTCCCATTCTCTTTATTTGTTTCTCTCTCTTATCTTGGCTCTCTTCCTAACTTATGGCTGCAGTAAAATTCCTTTGCCCTCTACGCACACACACAAACAAACAAAACAAAAAAAAGGGATCTCATTCTCTTTATTTGTTTCTCTCTCTTCTCTTGGCTCTCTCCCTAACTTATGGATGCAGTAAAATTCCTTTGTACAATAGCCAAATGATGGGAAAGCCCCCTTCGCCATCTACACACGCGCACGCAAAAAAAAAGAAGAGGGAAAAATAGATTCTGAAACTGGGGCTTTGGTGTCTGTGTGTTTGTTCTTTTCCAAGATAATTAAAAATGAAAATTTTAAACTCCCCTTTTGAAGTTTGAATAGAACAGAAACCAGTCCATCTCAACCCTTTGAAGGTAAACATTGTTGTGTTGATTTTGGTATGATGTTGGCTTAATATTAAATAATACTACAAAATATATTGATACATTAGTTACCTTTTTCTTTCTTTTCCTGAACTTCATCTCAAAAGTGTGCGAAAGTTTGTTCGTCCTATTTTTTGTTCCTAGAATGAATACTCTATAACCTAACCAACCATTTATTCAATTCTTTTGTTGAATTTAAATCTTATCCCTCTTTCTTCATTTCCTCCTCCAGGTCCATCCAGAGGGAAAATATGTTGTTGATATTGACAAAAACATTGATATCACAAAGATCACTCCATCAACCAGAGTTGCCCTCCGCAATGACAGCTACGTTCTTCATTTGGTTTTGCCTAGCAAAGTAGATCCCTTGGTCAATCTTATGAAAGTTGAAAAAGTTCCTGATTCTACATATGACATGATTGGTGGCCTTGACCAGCAAATTAAAGAGATAAAGGAGGTTTGCTCCTACACCTTTTTGCTATTGGTGTTACTCCATAGTTGCTTTTGGACATTTCTATAGTGTATCATGGGATCTGAAAGTTAAAGTATCTTAGAAATGTTTTTTTTCCTTGTGAGTTCAAGTCGTTCTATGTATTTTTCAGGTCATTGAACTTCCAATTAAACATCCTGAATTATTTGAGAGTCTTGGAATTGCTCAACCTAAGGTACGCTATCACCTTATGTAGTTATTACATATGAGTACTCTGGAGTGATCCATAGCAAGGGTTAGTAGGAGCACTATTCCATCTAGTCCATCTCCCACCATCCATAGCATATCTCAACAACAAAGATTTTAAAAAATTAGTGTCTTCCGAATGTTAGAGGCTTGGAAATCAGGAACTTTCCGGGGGTTAGAGTCCTGAAAGGCATGGAATGCTGGTTAGAGTCCCAAAAGGCATGGAATGTTTGTTGTTTTTTTATTATCCTCTTTCCCCTTCTTTCGGCGGCAAATTCCAACGCGTCAAAATTGTTTTGCCACCCAAATATAGGGAGTATATGTGTATTTGGTGATGGAAACAATAAATGGTGGAGACCCATTTCCAACTTTTTCTGAAAGAATAGAGAAATAACAGAGAAAGTAGAGAGGAGGAAGATTCATTGCCTTCTGGGTCTAACCTTCCTGAAGGCACTAATTTTGTTAAAATCTGGACCGATCGCTCCCGATGTGGACAGTCACAGATGCACTAGATGGAATCGTGCCCATAGCTAAGCTTTGTTGTAGGTCAACTCACCTCTTTCTCTCTCTATATATATGGACACACATATATATTCATTTTTTTTAATTTCCTAATTTCTATCTGCCTCTGCCTTTCTATAGGGAGTCTTACTTTATGGACCACCTGGTACTGGAAAGACATTGCTGGCCAGGGCAGTGGCACATCATACTGATTGTACATTTATCAGGGTTTCTGGCTCTGAATTGGTGCAAAAATATATTGGAGAAGGCTCTCGAATGGTTAGAGAACTTTTTGTTATGGCCAGGTGTGTTTGAACTCTTTGTTTGACACTCTATGATTTAGTCCAATCACTGGCAAGCCATTTTAATTGTCTATCAAACACTTTTCTGGATAGTTCAATATACCAAGCTCTTTGTGTACCAAAGCAAAGCCTTAAAAATGTTAGGACAAAGAAGGTTTTTCTAGAGTCCCGGGTTGAAATATTACAGAATAGTGTGTTCAAGGTATCAAAATATGTGAAATAAGTTTATTATGTTTATCGTACTTCGTTGTGGTTTGTTGACCTAAATTGCATCTTGTAGAAAAGGACACCTCAAAAACTATTTTTATTTGAAGAGAACTTTCACAAGAAATACAATTTTTGTTGTCTGAATACATAATGGTGTAGTGCATAATAAGAAAGAGTGGCGTTGTATTTTTTTGGAATTATATGCTCAAAAGGCTTCTGGCTGATATAATCTTTTGTTAATTGTTTTTTTTTCTTTTAGCATTATATAACATCTTATTTCTCTGCTTTCTGCTTAATTATTGTTTCACAGGGAACATGCTCCATCTATCATATTTATGGACGAAATTGACAGTATTGGATCTGCTCGAATGGAATCTGGAAGTGGAAATGGTGATAGTGAGGTGCAGCGAACAATGTTGGAGCTTCTCAACCAACTGGATGGATTTGAAGCATCAAACAAGATCAAGGTATTTTTTAGCTTCATGGAACTGGGTAACAAACAGTGTAGCTTTCAGGTTTTGTTTCTCGTTTGATTCATCATATTTACCATGCTCAACTTTAACAGGTTTTGATGGCCACAAACCGTATTGATATTCTGGATCAAGCCCTTCTCAGACCTGGTCGGATTGATAGGAAGATTGAGTTTCCAAATCCCAATGAAGAGGTAAAGAGTTCAGTTATAATAGTAATCACGGTCTTCCCCTGCAACCCCTTCCCCAGTAAAAACCCCAAAACCATATTAAAATAAATGAAGGGATTCTTTTTTAACCTTCCAAAATAGCATTCCCCACAGGCAGAGAAGTATTAATCCAAACAAATTCCATGCTTGTGCAGTCAATATATATACAGTTCCATTATCATGTATACCATATTATTGACTTGTTGTCACTTGATGAGTATTACTGCTCATGTAGTCATGTGTATTCCTTAGCAGTTGAATGTTTGGCTTACCATGAGACAATATGCATACAGGAAGAAAGAATGATGGTGGTAAGCAACATCAATGTATGCTAATGTTGGGAAATTGTTGAGTTTCCCTGACAGATATATATATATATATATTGTTGAAAAATAAAATTAAAATTTGTTGAGGTTATTATTGCTAAATCCTCTTTGCAGTTGCCGGTCTTATTGTGTTTCATCTTCCATCCCTCTTATATAAATTTATGGTAATGTTCATCATCAAAAATAAATCTGCATGTTAATATTGGTATTTGCATTGGTAGAAGCTCTCTATAAGTCATTAATTTGGTGTTTCATAAACGAGATAAAGAAAAATGACGAAGTTACATGATTCCCTCTCCCTAGCTGTTCTGACTATTTTTCTTGGACAAATAAACAATCGCTCCTTGTTGAAAGAGTACTATCTTAATGATATTTCTTTTGATTTATTAATGAAAGAAATAACAAAGAGTAAATATAATATTGAATTAAAATGACTCACTCTAATTCTTGTCAATTTAAAACTATCAAGGTTTGAGTTAGTATACCAAGTTTCATGTAAATGATAATCTCAATGTGTAATTGTCTCGTCTAATCATTTTAGAAGAAAAAAAAGGAAGTTCTTGTCTTCTCATATAAATGATGATCTCATCGTGTAATAGTCTCGTCTCGTCATTTTAGAAGGAAAAAAGAAGTTCTTGTCACATGGCGAATACATGAGTATAACCTGTTATGAGATGATTTGCTTATGTGATCTATACCTTTTCAATGTTAACAGCTTTTGCTGCACGAGTATCTTTTTCTGTTGGTTCATTAGATCCATGACGAAGCGATTAGCTTGTTTCGTACTGATTTATGTTTACTTAATTCTACAGTCTCGTTGGGATATCTTGAAAATTCATTCAAGAAAAATGAACTTAATGCGTGGCATTGATTTGAAGAAGATTGCGGAAAAGATGAATGGTGCTTCAGGTGCAGAGCTGAAGGTATGTTTTGCTCTTAATTGAAGTCGTTCTTGGCAATTCTTCTTTATCTATTGGTGTGCATTTATTCCTCCATTGTGTATATCATTTCTGATCCAAACTTACAAAGAATGAGTTTAGAACCCCCCCCCCCCCCCCCCCCCCCCCAAAACAATAAATAAATAAATAAACATTTCCGAGCAAAAACAACACTTAGTGTAATATATATGTTGCTTACTTAAAAGTTACTACTAAATTACCTTTTTCACTTACAGTAAGAATTTGATGAATTCTCTGTGTCTAGAGCCTTGTAAGATGTGCAACCAATCTAGTTGCATTTCTTAATAAATGCATACTGGATGCAGTTTTATCCTAATAAAATTAAGGAATTTGAAACGTACTTTACATGTTGCAGTTATATTATCAGCCCTATTTATTACTAAGGGCATCTTCCATTATTTGTTGGTATACTGCTTTATGTACACTCTTGAGGTAATGTTAATATGGTGTTCCTGAACTCTTCATGCTATATACATCATTCTGTTACCTTGCAAAGTCCATATTGTATATGTTACTAGGTCTCCTTCCGTCCCATACTAAAGTAACTAAACATCCTAATTTCCATTTTGGGTTGTCCCAAATTAAATGTCCTATTTGTATGTAAATACTTTTACCAGGTTTTTTCAAATATTGCCCTTAAAGAATTTGGTCTACTGTTGTCAACAGGTTTTTTCAAATATTACCCTTAAAGAATTTGGTCTACTGTTGTCAAAAAACTAAAAAAAATAAGTAGTTGTACATAGAAAATTGATAATATGAATTTATTCTCTCTTTCTCTCTCTCTCTCTCTCTCTCTCTCTCTCTCTCTCTCTCTCTCCCTCCCTCTTACTCTCGGGGAGGTCTAGATACTCGTATAACAAAGAGAAAATTTCCTTGAAAAAATGAGTTTGTTATGAAAAAGAGAGTGCAGGAGAGAGAAATTGATTGAAACAGAGAATCATTATAGTTATAGAAAGTTGTAATTGATTAATTTGAAACTACCCACATTTGATGATAATTTAAAATGTATGAAAATTGAAAGGACATTTTGAGAAAAAATTGTTTCTTAATACGCATGTAAATTACAATTAGGATTTTTTTCTTTGGGACAAGTATATATTAGCATAGTCACTAGTTGGATTGGTATTTCATGCTTATGTTGTTGCACTTAAATTTTAGTAATAAAATCCCTTGCTTCTGTTTCCAGGCAGTGTGCACGGAAGCAGGGATGTTTGCTTTGAGGGAGAGGAGGGTCCATGTAACACAGGAGGATTTTGAGATGGCTGTAGCCAAGGTAATGAAGAAGGAGACCGAGAAAAACATGTCTCTTCGGAAGCTGTGGAAGTAGTTGGCATCCTTTTAGTGCTGTTCGGCTACTTCAACATAATGTCTAATTTATGTATTCGTGGTTTATGGAGTTCTAACTGTAGTGCCGCACTTGTCAACAACTCATGACTAAGGTTGCAATTGAAACCCTCGACACACTTGCGTTACTGACCAACCATAGGCAATGTTGTGTTGTTAGTCAAGTGTACTTGCACAATGAATCTGTTGTTTTTCCAACTTATTTTGAATTTGTATTCTATTTCTTGTTCTATTTTGGTCGTTCTTTGGCTCTTGATCAATAGTTGTCCATAGCGTTTCCCCATTTACTTGGGCCAAGTAAAACATTTACTTCAGGTTCGGTGTTTTAAATCGCTGGTCCTGCCAAGCTTTTTAAGTTTCATAAGACAAGTGTTTGTTTATCCATATGGACCGGGTCAGATTTCATGATAAGGTTATAATTAGTAACCTTTAGACTCTTTTTTTATGATCAAGGCTTGATGAGTGATTAGTTGGAAAACAATGATCTGGTCAGGCTGTTCTGGTACTTGCCATCTAATTTAGTTGAATTTTGAATCTTATGTCTACCAAACTATGCTGAATGTCAAATGGCGTTAGTGGGAAGGCACCTAATAGACGTTGGTTACCTATGGGCCCTAGAATGGCAAATTTGCAATTGTAGTGGTGAACTATTTATATCGAATGAAGCCATCCATCACGGTTGATTTGCACACTACGGTCATCAGATCTGGTTTCGAAAATTGAATTTATATTTTAAAATGAAAAACGATTTTCGGCTGGAATTTGTATACCCAATCTCGACAAGAATCAATGATGTGGCAATGATAAAAATAAGAAGGATGAAGCGTAGCTAATTTCCAATCATGATGGCTTAACTTAAAATATGGGATAAATTAACATTGACGATTCAAGTTGAATACTCCAAAGTCGCTATTGTGCTGTAGAGTTGCAAAATTCTAAGTCACCGGGAATGAATATATATTATACTTGCAATCTTTTGTTGAAAAATAGATCTTTCTCAAACTCTTCTGTATTTCCAACATGTCCAAGACTTTTGAGCCACATTCATTACTCCAATGGCTAACATACTTCATCTACGTCGTCTTCTTCTTCCTCACCACTGATCTTTGTTGTCTCTCTCGTGCTGATGTCGGTACTTCTGCTCAATATAGTCCCCCATATACACGTAAGTATACATATACATATATAGAGTTAGCTGTGGATCGATCACTCCCGTATACATATACATATATAGAGTTAGCTGTGGATCGATCCCTCCCGTATACATGCATTCTTTAATACGTGTTGTCTGATGCGCTAGCTAGCAGCCTTGGTTAATTTCTTACTAGCACTATTTTTGTCATTTTTGGATATAGCGACATTTTGTTACGAGAGTGATCCGACGCAGTTTCCGTCGAACAACCTGTTTGCAGCGGCAGGTGATGGAATATGGGACAATGGGGCATCATGTGGGAGACAATATTTGGTAAGGTGTATAAGTGCCACAACACCTGGTACTTGTGTTGTGGACCAAACCATTCAGATCAGAATTGTGGATTATGCCCCCAATGCCACTTCCCAGCCTTCCACTAGCGGCACCACCATGGTTTTGTCTGAGACGGCTTTCGGGACTATTGCAGACTCTACAGCTTTATCCATCAACATAGAATTTCAACAGTAAGTTATTTATTTTCTTCTAATTTCTAATTAGGTTATGTTCTTGTACTACTTGCTAGTTTTTAATTTTACTTGGTCAAATTATGGGTTTTCTACCATTTATTTATTTGTCTTTATTAATTATGCCTATTACAAGATTCAAGAGTTATAAGAGAAAAAGTTGATTTTTTGGTTATAACCCTTTTTCTGATACTAAGATTGTGTTACATTGTTGGTTTATGCAGGGTGTAATTGGGCAAATTTAGTAGGAAGGATTTGTAGAGGAAATGTGGGGTGGCTATTTTCATTGATTTTGCATGTTTTTCTTATGCCAAGTGCAGACAAAAGAATGTGGAAAATGTTTGTAATTTCAAAGGTGAAGTGGCTGGTTGCCTTTTGATTGCTTGTATTTGAAAATTCTGTTCTAAAAGAGTGGTATGTAGCTAGTAGTTGTTTAGTTTAGAAGCAAAGTCACCTACTACCAACATGCTTGACACGCATCACATAATAGGCAACCTGTAAGTATCTAAATGATCATAATTTCTCACCTAATTCTTTTTGATATACTTGATGTTTCTGTTGATAATCTCTCGAACCAAATTCGAGTAACCCCAATTATATATATATATATTCTTTGCGGTTCAAATTATAAGATCATTATTAATTTTTTAAAAATTAACTTAAATATTTTTAAGCTCAAAGTTGACACTATTTATTTAAGTTTTCAAAATAATAAATTTTATAATTAGTGGTACTTTTTAAATATCGTATAATATTCATAATTGTATTGACATAAATTAATAAAATTTATATTAATTTTGAGTTTAAAAATATTTTAAGTTGACTTTTCATAAGTCTATTAATTTTATAATTTAAAATGAAAAATGTATCATTTATTAAATAACTATTTTACATTTATAGTAAAATAAGTCACCTTTATAAAATAAGAACTTCAAAAACATGATCTTAACATAAATCACCAGCCAAACATTTCAATATTTTTTTTAATGTAAAATGAAATTCACTAATTGATTTAAGAGAATCACTATCACTTTGAGACGTCAAAATATAGATAAATTAAAAAAGAAAAATAAAATAGAGAGTCAATTAGTATCTCATTTGGTGTTTATTGGTGTGGTAACTACAAAGTCATCAGCAGTAATAATTAAATGAACTTGAGAACAACAAACAAGCTTAGCTTTTTTGGGTTACGAGATCAACCATGACTCGATGAAGGTTTCTTATATATATATATATATATATATATATATATATATATATATATATATGCTAAGGTAATAAATGTTTTTCAACAAACAAAGAATTTATACAATAGAATTGACATTACTTCTAAATTCAACATAAACACGAGTTTCTGAGTCATCTTAGAATGACTCATCGTGTGTATATTATTTTAATATTAAAAGACTACTACGATATTTTGCAAGAATGATAATTATTTTAAAATAATCAACTAAAAAAGGGAACTATTTGAATAAAAATAAAGCTTGAAAACAATAACAACAAAAAAGGGTACAAAGGTGGGTGGGTAAAACCGAGTTCCAGAGCAACATTTACGAAGATTTAAATGGATAATTTTATTATATTAATAAAGGGTTGTTTGTTTAGAGTTGAATAGAATTAAATAGTTGAATCGGTCAGATTGAATCAGCCATTAAGTGCATTTGTTTATGTCTGAATGACTAAATATGTCAGATTTTTGGGCTGAATGACTAAATCTAATTTTTTTGACTTAATGGTTAAGTCCGGGTTGAATAAAGTAAAAAAAATAAAAAAAATTAAATATTATATTAAGTAATATTAAATAAATGTACAATAATTTTGAATTTTTTAGAAGGGTAAAATAGTAAAAACATGTCATTCAAATGTTTCAGACATGTCACTCATCAAACAACTTTTTTCATTCAGTATTTATAAATCTATTTCATTCAATTCATTTAGATTACTTAAGCATTCAGAATTATTTCATTCAATTTTTATCAAACACTTCCTAAGTCTTACTTATCAATGCAATAGCTTCCGAGCAAGCTATGTAATTTTATACCAAATGATTCCAAAATCAAAGCAGATACTAGAAAGAAAGTAGGTGCTAAGAAAATACATGTAAAAACCTTTTGCTAAATCTATTAAATAACTTAACCAAAAAATGCCATAGAAAAGAAAAAAGGAAGTTTGTAATGATTTTGAAATCTTTTTTATTAGGTAATCTGGTATATTATATATGAAGATAATCAATTCGGGCTCAGCATATTCTATTTGATACGAGTAGGAAAAGTTTCCTGCGCAACTTAGGTGGACGACGAAGAAGGTCTTCTTATAAGGGGGTCGAGCCATCAATGAGATTCCACTCTAGAAGAGTTAAAATTCTAACCTTGTGACAACTTGTGTCATTACATAGTCCAAGAGATAATATTTGGTAGACAGTTTATATGGGGCTTAGACCCCCCAAAAAATAATGGAGGCGTGCCAAATTTACTTGACCCTTTAACATATTTTTTAATCAAGGAATTCAACAGACTGATTTATTTCTATGTAAGAATGTATTAACTCACATTCCCAATCCCTTCTTAATAGCTCATAAATTCTCCAAATGAGAGAAAATTTTGAATACTTGAAGCTGATTTGATCAATTCAATAAACATACGAGAATCTTCAATTCCAACTCCACCTTATCCTTTGCTCCAAGCAAATTCCATTTCCTTGCCATCAACCATGTTACAGTTGTAACATGAGCCGATATTAGCCGTAAAGCCCATTTGCTTGACTTGCCTTTTTTTTACATTAAATTTTAGCTTAATGTACTATCTTTATGTTTCTTTAGGACCCAAGCCCATCCATGACCCAACCCAGTACTCTAGTCGGAAAACAAGAATACTGAGTCCGTGTATGCATCCACCGTTCCACCGAATGGAAAAATACAAATAGGTATGGATTGAGCTTATCCGCCTAAGTCTTCACCTCCACGTCAACCGACCCCGAACACGTGCCACTCAAACACATCTCCTTCTGTTCCTCATCGTTACTATTTCCAGTGTCACAGCACCATTTTCCTCCTTCACGCCAGTGATAATTTCCCTTCATCAATTTCCTCTCTGCAAATACAAGGTACATTATATTTATATTTAAATAGAATGTATGTATACATGTATTTTATCTGATTCTTGTAAGTTAAGTACGATATAATTGTTTTTTCATGGTGTTTCTGATGGAATGAGCTTTAGTTTTTGCATTTATCTAGCGTATTGCTTGTTCGATTGGCTTATTTATTTTCTAGTTGTAATACAGAGTATCAAATTCGAGGTTTTTTTTGCAGATATTCCCAGAAATACCACAAGATGAGTGGTGAAATACAGTTGGAGTCATTAGGTGGTCGAAACCCTAGAGACTCCGATTCTCTGCTTCACAATCGCCATGCTGTTATACCCAGTTCGAGTGAGATACTAGAGGAAGAGGATGATGATGTTGAAGCTGGTTCCATCGCTGTTTGTCGAATTTGCCTCGAGTGTGACGGTGAAGGTGGTGAATTCCTTGTTTTTGTTTTTCATTCTGACTGAATTTTGTTTCCCTGCTTTTAGAAAAATAATGTGTCAAATTCCCTCCAAGTTTTGATTTTTTTTAGGGTTTTATACTTATAATGTTCTACTTTTGCATGTATTGATACTTGTAAGGGTTTGAATACGAAGCATCTATGATAGTTGTCCAAGTCACCCATTTGTTGTGCTGTGGTTGATTGCTCTTAGATAAAATTGGGATAGACTGTGGTTTTAGATCTTACACGTATTCATTATTGTGATTATTGTGTTGGTTTCATGCTCCCTCTATCGTAGTACACATTTAAAAGCAATTTTTTGTCAGAAAATTGACTAAAATAGACTCATGTATTTGTCAATTGGAGCACACATCTAAAAACAATTTTTTGTCGGAAAATTGACTAAAATACACTCACTGTCTGAGTATCCAACAATTGGAGTACGCATTCAAAAGCAAACTTTTGTCGAAAAATTGACTAAAATACACTCACTGGACCAGTTTACATCTTATGTGAACATCTGATCTGGTACCATCATAATCATTTTCAACGTGGATGTCTAGAAATGGAAAGTAGAACTCTTTTATGGAAGTAAAGGATTTAGTAAGAAGCGTGACACGTGATTTGCTAATGTTTCCCAGCCACAAATAATTTTCTTTTTGTCGGACATTTTACACGTGTTCTGCAAATGTCTCCCAACCATAGACAATTTCTTATTTGTGGGTCATTTACACGTGTTTTGCAAATGATTCCCAACCAACAATAATTTTCTATTCGTGAGTCATTCTACATGTGTTTTGTAAATGTTTCATAACTGTAGATATTTTTTCTGTTCATGACTTTCACACGTGTTTTGCAAATGTTTTCCAACCATTGATAATTTTCTATTTGTGGATCAGTTTACACATGTTTTGTATATGTTTCCTAACTCTAAATAATTTTCTATTTGTGGGGCATTTTACATGTATTCTACAAATGTTTTCCTACCATATATAATTTTCTATTCGTTAGTCATTCTACACGTGTTTTGCAGATGTTTCCCAACCATAGATAATTTTCTATTTGGTTCGTTGGTCATTTTACACGTGTTTTGAAAATGTTTCACAATTATAGATAATTTTCTATCCGCGGGACATGTTACACTTATTCTGCAAATGTTTCCCAACCTTAGATAATTTTATATTTTTGAGTCATTTTACACGTGTTTTACAAATATTTCCCAACCATCGATAATCTTCTATTTCATGTATCATTCTACACGTGTTTTGCAAATGTTTCCCAGCCGTACATAATTTTCTATTCGTGGGTCGTTCTACACGTATTTTGCAAATGTTTCCCAACCATAGATAATCTTCTATTCGTGGGTCATTGACATTCTACACATATTTTGCAAATGTTACCCAACTGTAGATAATTTTCTATTTGTGAGTCAATATCGTTTTGTTTTACTGAGATTGTTATTTTCCTAAATTCATGACTATAGGATTATCTCATAATGCCAATAAACAATTTTAGTGAAGTGTTACACGAACATCACTTCCACATAAAATTGTACTAAAGTTTCCTGTAACTAAATAGTCTAAACTAGATAAATAGCACTCGGTATAAATGTTCTCTTCATCACTTTCTGTTTTAATCTCATTATTTTCTTTTACTAAACAAAACCTTTTCGTATTTTTAATTAATGTATACTGTATACAAAATCTTATAAGTAGTTATATCATTCGGCGGGATATCTTATAAATCTCTAAGTCCCACCAAGTGCCAGAACAGTGAGTGGGCTGTGGTATACACCATGACTGCTTGACTGCTCCTTTGCTGCAAAAAAAAGGGATTTTTTTTAATAAGATAACTAGGAGAGCTGAAATATGCTCTCCACCAAATTCATTAAGCCTATTCTCTTATATAGAAACAGAACTTAACATGAAGTAGTTTTTTAATTTAATCTTCTAGAGAATATTTTTGATTACTCTCTTAGTGGATCAACAAATCCTCTTTCCTCCCCCTCAAGGCTGATTCTCTCTCTCTCTATCTATCTATCTCTCCCCCCCCCCCCCCCCCCCCCCCCCCCGCCCTTCCCTCCCCCCTTCCTCCCCGTTGTTATTGTAGAAAATGAGTATATCATGTATAATGCACATTTACATGAGTTATTAAGTATATGAGATATGTTCTCTTTTTCCAACTCAGAGTAAATGATGATGGGAGTTATTTGAATTAAACTATTATGGAATACCTGTAAGCACACTTACTGCTTCAATAAAAACTATATTGTGGACTTGTAGTGTGGATTTGTGTTCTGTTTGCTGTTACTTCTGCATCATATCTGATTAATTAGTCTTAATTGTTTTGTAACTTTTTCCATAGATGACGAATTGATATCCCCCTGCATGTGCAAAGGAACCCAGCAGTTTGTGCATCGCATGTGCCTTGATCACTGGCGTTCAGTAAAGGTGAGAGTCATTACTTGCACTTAATGCTTTGATAAATACTAACCCTAAAATTCCTAGTAAAATATTCTTGTTGATATATTTCTTATTTAAAGTAGGAAGGATTTGCTTTCTCTCATTGTACTACTTGCAAAGCTCAGTTTCATCTTCGAGTAGCAGAGTCGGAGAATAACTCTTGCCGCAAAATAAAATTTCGACTCTTTGTGGCCAGAGATGTATTCCTTGTATTTCTGGCTGTACAAACTGTGAGTATAGTTTGTTTCTGTTTGTTTCAATTAAAAACTTCTCAGTAACGTATTCTTTTAGATATATGAACATTTGCTGGTGAAACATGATTTTTTTGGTCTAAAATTTCATGTCCTTTTTCTTAAAATTTTCTATTTTCTTAGTTGCGGGATCCAATGCTTTTGAAGTAGGATTATTCTGTGTTGTGAATAAATTATCAGACTTATTATTCTGATATGGACTGGTTGGCCCTCTAATCTTATCAGATTATTGCATGTTTGTAGACTTCCTTTGCTGTGGAGTCATCGTCTTTGCCTACTTCAATTCTGTCTTTAAAAAATTCACAATTAGGAGGTTGTGTAGGTGGAGAGACATTTATTAGCTCCTGCGTTAGTTTGGGGGAAGAATCAATATGCAGTTGCTTTATTATTTTAGTTCTTCATATTAATACCTTGTGGAGACAAATCCACATAAACTTGCTGTGCTTTAAGTCTTTAAATAAAGCAATAGGAGTAGGTTTTAGATTTCGTCTTAGCCATGACTTTTTGCTAGTGTTTCATTTTGTATATATGCTTTCTCTAGCAGATTTTAAACCAATATTACGTCATTAATTTGATTCTTCTCAACGTTTTAGGCCTGAAATCCTCTTTTTTTTTTTGTGGATTTATAAATTTAGGCACACTTCTAACCTGACTGCCACTCCCTATTGTTCCATTTATATGAGTTGACCTCCTGTTTATAGGTGGTTGCTGTGATTGCTGGCTCTGCATATGTCTTGGACAAAGATGGAAGGTTCAAGAATTCATTCAGTGATAGTTGGGATCGTATACTGTCAAGGCATCCCATACCATTCTACTACTGTATAGGTAAACCTTGAGCTGTTATATCTGATAAACAACGGGGCATAGGGGAGAGATAGAGAAACTGCCTGCAAATAATGAGAACGTGGTTAATATTGAGGGTGGATTTTCTATATTTTTAAGTTGTAAATTCTGAAGTCATTTTTCCATTCCAAAGAAATGAAGCACAATATGAACCGGACGTGTGAAATGATGAAGTACATAGTTGGTCATTTGGTCTGCCAAGAGCACTCTTAGTCTTAGGTGACTTGTTGATGATTTTATTTTCTTTTGTCACTGTTTTCTCTTCCTCGACTTTCCATAAAGTTCGATGCAGTATGTTCATGTTCTGTAAAAAAAAGAGATGGGTCTTCCAAACGTTACACATATCCTCGAGTCTTTCTTAGGCTTCCAATTGGGGAAAACATAAACTCGTAACATGGTGCTATGGATGCTGCTGATTGTTTTCCAGCTCAAGTGGTACTGATTAAAGTGATAAGTTTGAAAGGAATAGGTCATTGTTTCAATACTCTGCAAAGGTAATGATCTCCTTGCTCTTAGCTTACTACAGGATTACCTGGTGTGCATGGTTGTAGTCATATTATGCTTTGAAATTATGTTTCAATTTAATACTAGTATCTTTAGTTGTATAATTAGATACTGAGTCCAGCTTTTTAAGAGGCTAGCAGGAGCCTTGAACTGTAAATGGTGAATGTGTGGCATGTGTCTCGCTTATTATCTCTCTCTAGGGTATAGCCTCCTCAACCCTTAAACTTTGATGAGGGTGGGATACCAGATCTCTGGTAGAACTACACCAAGAGTTTAGCTGGGAAATTCATTTTTTGCTACTGCATTCAGGTCTGTACATGTATTTTCAATGCTCTCAATAGTCAATCCTGTGAGAGGAATCGCTTCTTTTTCCTTTCCAAAATGCTACAGCAATTTCTGTTATGTGACTTACCACTTGTGTATCTGCTATTGGGAGCTGTTTAGTGGCCATTAAATTCCCCCCTCATTTCTTGTATTTCATTTGATATTATATCACTGCAAGCTGAACGATGGTAGCTTTGTTTTGATATCTTATAAATTCATTGGTTGTAGACTTGAAGCCATCTCAGGCTTTGTTGCTGCTGGCTTTTCCCTTGAAAAACTTGAAGCAGGATAAATATTCTATGATCTGACCATGAGTATAAATTTTCCAGGAGTGCTTGGCTTCTTTGTGGTAGTTGGATTCCTAGGGCTCGTACTGCATTGCTGCTCTCTTACCAATGACCCCTACGTGGCTGGCTGCCAGAACTGCTGTTATGGATGGGGTATCTTAGATTGTTTCCCTGCATCAGTGGAAGTATGCTTTGTACTGGTTGTTGTTTCTGTAGTCATCTTTGCCATTCTTGGCATTGCATATGGATTACTTGCTGCCACTATGGTCATCCAAAGGATCTGGCAGAGACACTACCACATCCTCACCAAGAAGGAACTCACACAGGTGATGGGTCTTCTTTTTCGTAGAGAGATATATAATTTTTTGATGATATAATATAAACAAGCAATTAAGTTGGTCTCTGTCTCATCCTAAATTGGTATTTGTGAGGCTATTTACTCTTTTAGCGTAATTAGTGCAGAATTTAACTGAACATTTGAAGCTATGTTGTGCTTTAAGCAATATAATTACCATTTTCTTCAATCAGTGTACTATTTTTTGATAGTATATTGCAAAGGAAAGAGCACCTGGGCAGTTGGTGGTTTCAGTGGTGCATAAATTATCACCTTAGAAGTGTGTGGTCCCATGTGTGTTCATTTTGTTCTTTTTCTGCTTAGATCAATAATTAGTAAGGTTTATTCTTTAACAATCTTCCAGGAGTATGTAGTGGAGGATCTCCATGGATGTTACTTTCCACCAAAACTGGATCTAGAACATGAAATGCATTTGAAAATGCTTAAGCTTCTGTAAGGAGGGAATTGGTGTTGTTTGTAAGTTGCCTTCAACTTCGGTCTGAATTATCTACCAAGATGTAAAAGTTGTAAAATATTTCATGTTTTTCTTTATGTCACCACTACAAAGTATGAACCTTGTCAAGAACACAAACTGAGCAGTATCTTGAAAAAATAGATTTAATTAATAGATTTGTTGCAGTTCTATATATGCTCGCATCTGTTGAATGCAGTCTTTTTTCTAGGTCACTGTTGGTTTTGTATGGGTGTCAATTGAAAAGATGCCCATTTCAATCCGGGACTGGCATTACCCTGCTAGTTCTTGCCGTTCATATTGTCTTGTCTTGTGTAACTGCAAAGATTATGCCACCAATTTTTATATTCAGATGGACTCTGAAGCCAAGATTTTCACAAGTATTTGAAAATACAATGCGGCTATTGGAAATTCTGACTAATATTACATGCCTTTCGCCAAGTAGATCTACCAGAAACACAGTCACCTTTAGGCCGCATACCACTTGTGCTGAGCAACAAACACCACAAAAAAAAAACAATGAAGTATGTATGCGTGCGTGTTTTTTTACGGAGAATGATCAATATCCAATATCCAAAGTTGGGTAGGAGTTTCCAATCTTTCAACTCATCTCTGATCATTTAGAAGAAGATCGAATGGTTTAAAATTAACAAACAATTTTATAATTCGCACAATAGTTGTTGTGCAGATTCAATTTGCGCAATAATTATGTGGATGGTATGTTTATAATATGTTGGGTTTTTTAAGCATCTGCGGATTGTGTAAAGACCATTCTAATAACTATTGTGCCGGTCCAAAATGGGTTGAAATGCTATAGCCTTCATCCAATTTTGGACTTAAATCGGTCCTTATATATATATATATATATATATATGACAATAAAAGAGATGAAAAACACTGTATATAATTGTGTGAGTTATTACACTGAATGATGTCATTTGGTATAATTAAATATATAAAAAATACACTCTTTCTCATATCGCGTATAAAAGGATGTTTTAAAAAAGTTTAAAATATTATTATTATAATTAATAATAAAACTATTTTTAAAATAGATTTAGGGAATTGATATTTTTACAAATAAAAATGATAATTTCGAGAAGTTTTGTGAAAATATTAATGTTTATTTATGAAAATAACAAATTCCTAAATCTATTATTACTAATATAAGTGGAAGTAAATAGTTTTAAATCCTTGTTATCACAAGGTGGTCACAACATACACGGAGGAGGGAGATTCGATCGCTAATAAGGTGGTCACAACATACATGAAGTAGGGAGATTCGATCACTGGACCGGCCTCTTGCATAGGTCGGGCATCCCAAGTAAGCTAAGGGCGATTAGCATAGATAATTTAACTAAGCTAAAGGCCGTTGGTATGGATAATTTTGGTTTGAAGGGAATGTGTGATGTTCAACAGAAAATTGGTTGATCCCTTCATTCTAAAGGAAGTTACCAGTAGAAGGAACTGGCTTACAGTAATCTTGGCATTGAAAATCACTTAAATGGAAGTCAATCTTGATTCTAGAATATGGTAATTAACTTCCTTGATGAATCAAATAATTTGTATTTACAAACATAGAAGAATTATGCATTTGTTATCTCAACTGTCCAATATTTTCTGGATTATGTTCTTTGACTGTACTGTCACCAACAAAAACTAGATGATCACCGTCCCTAATTAACTCTATTTCCTCGATTTCAGCTCCATCTTTGATTAGTATTTTTGTAGGCAAAAACCCATATTTTTTGGTACCAATCTCAAGTAACTGTTGGAAGCTCTGTGGAAGTAGCACAAGCTTTCCCGTAACATCTCCCTTCTGGGGACAACTAACTGTCACCCTAGTATTATAATTTCTGCCATTCACCGCGCTTATATTCTGATTTACAGATAAAAGCAAGTCATTATCCCCGGTATTAGCAGATGACATGATCCCGAATAACGAATTATGAAAGTTGCTACTACGCCTAGTACGTGATCGTCCCAATGACCCTCCTCCACCTCCTTCCTGGGCCTGGGAGATGGGACGGATTGCTGGCTCACTTTTAAATCTCCCAAGAAAACGAACTCCATTCTTTTCCTCGGGGACTGGACCGGCTGAGTGCATTTTGGTATGTTTTGGGTGGGATTGAAAATGAAGTTTGATATCTTCATGTCCTTGCTGGTCAGCTAGGTCAATTGGTGTCCAACCATGGTCATCAGTTTTATCAAAATCAGCTCCTTGGTCCAAAAGGAATTTGACCATTTCAATGTTACCCTCACAAACTGCAAAATGGAGGGCTGTCGATCCATTGTTTTTGGGAAGTGTAACGTCCCCTCCATGGCGAACAATTTCCTTGAGCAGTTTCAAGTTATTTTGTTCAGCAGCAAAACAAGCAAATTGTCCCACATCACCAGAAGATAGAGTAGCACCATTATCTGTCAGTAGTTTGATCACTGGTACATGGTTGTTAGGCATTATAGCCTCCCATAGTGGTACACTCCCTTCTGAATCTGTTTATGTAGATAAAACAATAAGTTAATTGTTTAAAATATCGTTCTAAACGACTAGTTGTGAAGTGGGTATGAAGGCAAATAGGCAATAATAGTGTAATATATAGCAAAAAGATTAATGAGCGTCCATGACAAAAAGATGGGGCAGGTCTTGTGGTTGACAAAGGGGAAACAGTGTTGTTGATGTAACCAAGATAAAATTGACATAACAGTGACATGCCACCATAAATTAGATAATGTGATGCACCCAATTAGTATTCTGGATATTCTAAACTATGAAGCCATGAGAGAGAATTTCATACATATGGAAAGTCAACTCATTAAATTTTGTTGTTCCGACTTAACAGGGCTCTGTGCATCAAGCTAGAATTCAGAGATAAAAAAAAACCATCTTCTATACATTTCTTTTTAGTTTCTCCATATTATATATAAATACAAGTTGCATTTTATAATAGATTTATGAAGTGTGATGACCAGATCATGAGAACATGTGACGTGCATGTACATGCGATCCTCCAGTGATGATGTCCGTATATGGAATGAATCTACTTTTGTGGATAAGAATATGGCTCAATTGAAGACTTCTCAATAATAATGTTTACCAATCACAAGATTTTTTTTTACTTGAACAATGGCTAAAACGCAAAATAGTTGATATCAAGACGAATTATAAATTTGGAAATATCAAGTTGATAGAAAAAATAAAATATGAATAGGGTACCTAAAGCTAACACAAATGATCATCATAGAAGTAGAAAGAAAGTTTGCCAGTAAAGAATGAAATGCAGGGGGTAGAACAGATGACAACATTAAGCAATTCGTAATATGAGAGATGATGAATAAAAAGTTTGTTCCTCATAGATATGTAGTGAGGGTTAAAAAGTTTGTTCCTCATAGATATGTAGTGAGGGTATGCGTTCAGTATAGAAAGATGTTGTCTTCCTTTATATATTTTCTTACGTCAGGGTGATTTCGAGGCGAAAACTTTATTACTTAGTATGTCAGTGAGTGACACTTTGGCTATACATCACAACCCACAAATGTCAACACATATGAAACCACTGGTGATACATTGAAAGACAAACTAGTGGAGCTGGAGAAATTAAAGTCTGGGTGAATAAATAAATTGCAAGGGTCAGCTATAGTTTTTAGAGTGCATAAATATATGAAAGAATCAATTTTGGAGAGAGACTTGGGACTATGATAGATCGTAGTGGGTTGCAGATGAATTAGTAAATTCTTTATCTGGAAGTTTATTTGAAATGCATGAACGTTTCAGTAATACAGTTGTTTTTAAAACTATTGACATTTGTCATGAATACAGTTATGGAGTATAAATACCTCTACTATTGGGATCTGCCCCGTAATCCAATAAGAGTAGCACGCAGTTCTCATATCCTTTGGACGCAGCTATGTGCTGCAATTATATATATAGTATACAGAAGTCAAAAATAATGAAATTCCAGTAAAAAAAGATTAAATACTGAAAAAGAGTAAAATTTTCTGTATAAGAAAAGTCGCAAGTAACACACCAGAGCTGTCCTATTGTTGTTGTCTGATTCATTTGGATCTAGACCACGTTTAAGCAATTGATTCAACAGCAAGTCATCTCCTCTAAGTGTAGCAAAGCATAAGCTGAGAGGCAGATCCATTCTACCCCGAGCAAGCATGTGCTCTGTCTCCAGTAAAACTCCCTCCATAATAGGATCCTTCTGCTCCTTCAAATGCTGCCACCATCAAAGGGAAACTAATAAAAACACTGTTTTGGGGGGAGTGCTGTTTTAACAAAAGAATTCATGTAGGCGTGTTTGGTAAGTTAAATACATACCTGGAGGAGATTATTCATGATAATGGTCCCGTCGCCAACATTGGCCTGAATAATATTAAAAAATGTGGTCCGGTTCAGCCGTAATAGCTGGCTTAGTCTCTTGGTACGCACTGTGAAGAGCTGAGGCCTATAACAAAGAACCCCAATCTCACCGCAAAGCCCACCAGCATTTGCCTCTCCCACAACCTGAAATTATATAACCATAAATTCAGTCAGCATTTTTCGTAACATAAAAACTGAGAACCACCTTGAATTGAGTGAAGTATCTAATTATACTTGCCTGTTCAACACCATTTTTGAGAACCAGCAGCTCCTGTGAAGTAAATCAAAACCATTTTTTGCCAAAAAAAAAAAAATTAGAAGCAAGAAATTTTAAACCCCATAAACAATACTATCGGAATTATGAACACAAAATCTTGAGAAAAGGTAGTTCAGAACTCACCACTGCTCCTGTAACAAGTATGTAGAAATCTGTGGGTGCTTCATTCTGCAAGATGACGTCCTCCTTTGGTGGAAAGTATTCTGCTTTCATCTCCGAAACCTTCAGCATGTACAGGGTATTAGTGTGACAAAAAAATTCTTTAGCACAGAAAGACATGAAAATTCGTAGTAAAATTACCAGCTGGAAGAGCAAGTCATTGGACACCCCTCTAAACAAGTAAACTTTATCCACGAGATAGTAGAAAAGAAAATGTGAGATGCTTGAGCGGATAGCTTTTGGGAGAGTATCAAGAGTCTCTTGCTGCTGCAGTCCCTCTGAGTCTGTTCTAAATTTCAAGCACAAGTGTGCAAGCATCTGATCTTGCAGGCGAACCGGAAGTTGATTCCTCTGAGCAAAACTAGACGCAGCTTGAATGGTATCCCTCTGTCAAAAATAAGTTGAAACTATATTAAGATTTGAGATATCATGTAAAAGCAAGAGTGTTACAACTATCAGACATTGGACTTCACATTGTAAAACTGTAGTGTTAGAATGATTATTAAGAATATACTTACAAATTGTCTGGTTTTACTTGTACCATGGACAACCAAGTTGGTCATGTTTCCTATCAAATATGCTGTCAGTCCGAGATTGAAGAGCATGTAGAATATGTCAAAGATCATTTCCCTTGTATTCTGAGCATGCAAGTCACCATACCCAACTGTTGTGAGAGTCGTAATGGACCAGTACATTGAGGTCACATAGCGAATCCATAAGCTCTGTGTTAGGAAGTCATTCATTGATGCCCCAATCCAAGTCTTCAAGGGGTCATGATAACGAGCAGCTAGAAGATAATAGAAGCAGGCAGAACAATGAACTGCGAAAAGGGTAACCTGTAAGGGGACCCCAAAAACAAGCAAGATGATTCACTTAACATTCAATACTAGATTCATTTTAAGTAGCCTAAGGATTGACAAAAAAAATGTACTTACACAAATAAGCTTGGCACATCGAACCCAGAAATAATTGAAATTCCTATCTTTCTCCAGTCTGTTTAAATATAAAACAGAGGATTACGCATATGAACAATAAAATAGCGCCAAACAGATGTTGTAACATTATTCCTTTCAAAAAGCTATAAGAAGAAAGAAACCTGGCAAAGAGGGCACTAACTCTACGGAGACGCCAGAGTCTGAGCATGTTAAATAGATCATATGCTCGGAGAGGTGACGGGGATATCTTCCGAGCAAGTTCAGAAGGGATTGTGGATATGACATCAAATGCCAACCAAGTACTTGCATACTTCCACGCAATTTGCTTTCGGTCATCAACCAGAAGGTATGTATTTTTATCAAGGTAAGCTACAAAGAAGGTGAGTATAATATCAATTGCAAAGAATCCGTTGACAACATTATCAGTGACGGAGAGTGGTCCCTGTGGTCTGTCAAGGAAACCAAACTCAAATGGGGACACCCAAGCAGTGTAGATAACCAGCACAACCAGAAAAGTCTCCCAGGACCTGCAAAATTTATGTTAATATGTGCTAGACTTTGACAAAAATATGCTGGTCTAATAAAAGTACGAGAAGATTTTTGCAACCTCTTTCGTTGTAACATTGAAAATAATTGCACTGAACATGAGAAACCAACATAGAGCATGATAAATCAAGAAAAAATTTAAAATCTTGTTTTTTAAATGTTCTTTCAGTAAGATAGTATCATAGTATATCACTGCAATAGTCTCAATGATGAACTAGCGCAACTTATGTACACAGTGTTTTGAATATTTTGTCATGTGGCACCTCAATTTTTTTATTTTCATTTTCCATTTTTCCTATCAAGAATAATAAGAACAACAAAATTCTCCAAAGGTCAGTGCAGGAAAAATATTGGGTGTGACCTTCTGAACTGAAAGTGTTCCTAGCAGTAGTTAGAAATTACACAACGGCTTCAACTAGAAACAGTTGTGGTTGAATTGTTACAAATTTTTTACACTCTAGACAGAATTCATTAGACAAAACATTTCATAGAGTAAAATGTAATTTAATAAAAAAATAATAATATAGAATTTAACAAAGAACAGCAAAAGGGAAAAAGTAGCAAGTGCTTTAGCTCATAGCCCAACATAATAATGGTTATTATTGTCCCTTCAGAAAGGCCGACCAAAAAAGGAACAAACTAAAGAACAGGAAAATTCTAAAGTCAATATAAACAGCATTAAAGAAGAAAATTTGAATGGAGGAAAAGAAAAGAAAAGAGTAGCTTTGAACGATTTAGAGAAAACCAGAAGACTCCCAGAAACAACAATCAGCTCGATTGTATCCAAATCAGTCTTTTGCACCACAAAAAATACAAATTGAGCAGGAAATCAAAATATACGTGGATTGTATTACCTGAAGAGGATATTCAGAAGAAGTCAACCAAAGATAAAAATCACCTCCAATTACGGAAAATACTAGTATAAAAAGTCACTTTAACCAGGCAAACCCAAAATAATATATTTCATTATTTTTATAATAGTGAAAAGACAAAATGGAGAAAATCTTTCCTTTTGACATATAAAATGAAGACACTTAAACAAACACTTTTAACCCCAGAACAGTTTTAACATGGAAAGATTCAATATTCCAACAAAAGCAGAACATTGTCAAAAAGTGAAAAGAAAATGTAATGCAATTGAAGGTGTGTTAAAGTTAAAAAAGAAATAAGAAACATCAATGTAAACAAAAGAACTAAAATCAATAATTTATGATAATATCAAAGGGCCCAGGAGAGTCAATATAAATTGTTGTTTACAAGATACCCCATATCAGGGACATACAAAATAATCGAAGAAATAGCAGAGAAATCGAAGAGAGAACAAAAGAAATTTATGTTATAAAGTTAATCACGCATGAAAAAGCTATAATAATCTTATGTTACTGTCAATGAATCTATGACCTTGAATATAACTTCTGGAAATATGAGTCCCACAAATTGACCAGAGGAGAAAAAACCATAACAGCAATCAAATAAAGAGGATCAATTAACAAAACAAAAGGCTAGGTGCCCAATGTCAAATAGACATATTAACAAACATACTGTAAACATAACCAGTAGTGAATAAACACACAATACACGTGTAATTGTTTATATATATAGATAGATAGAGATATATACCTGTAACGGCGATGGTAAGGAAAAATAATGAATCTGCTGAGCTGGACAGGGCGGTTGCTTCTAGCACCGAGAGAAGGAAGAATTCCGGTGGTGAGACTGTAATGGCTGCCGTCTCTGGACATCTGTTCAATCTCCTGTGCACCGCCGCACATAGATACCCCAAACATCCCAATTCCACCTCTGTTAAGGTTACTACTATAATTAATCCTGCTACTCATATTCGCCACTTTTCCTTCTTTCTCTTCCTTGATTTCTACTATAACTACACTCTATACATACATATATATATAAGTACACCAAGACTATTTCTCTCTCTATATCTATATCTATATCCCTGTTTATTTGTCTCTCTATACATGCTCTCATATATATAGGGTACACGAGTCATGCGGCTCTTCAAGATTTACTATTAATATTTTTGCAGTTATTTTCAACCCTATTGTCCCTACAGACTTCGCTTTCAAGAAACCTCTCGGCTCTCGCTTTTGCCCTTTTACGGTTTTACCTGTGCCCCTACCCTTTTTGAATAAATTCTATGTGCACTTAAATATAAATTAATGGGTTAACTCAATTCATAAAAAAAACCACTATTTATATTATATTATGATTAATATTACATCCTGATTATTATACAATAGTTAATTTTGACTATAGTTGAATTAAATATATCAGTATTGATTTTGAATTATAAAATTTACAAATTGATTTAAGTTTATATATATCTCTAATTTTTAGTACGGAGGGAGTATATAATTTTATGCTCAAAAATAATAATTAAATCATTTTTATTTGATAATGTTGTGGACCAAGCTTGAAAATGGAAGAATTTTTACCTATAAATTGGGTAGGATCAAGAGAGATTTTGTGGTATTAATTTTACAAAGCTAATTTTAGGAGGAGGAAGAGGGTGAGTAAAGTTAGTCGATAGTGATTAATATTGTAAATTATTTGAAAAATATTCTCTCCATGCCTGAAAAACTTGTATGTTATTACGTAAATAACTTATTTTAAAATAAATCGTTTTCTTATAAAAACTATCATACGCGATATTAATTTATTTTTATTATAATTAGTATATTAGTATAATAAAAAATAACCGCCGACCATATTATTTAATTATGGATTCTAATAATAAAAGTTAATTACTATATCTAATTAAAAAAATTATAAAATTTTAATAATAATATAATAATTATACAACGAGACCAATGTTTCGCACGGGTTAATAATTTATGATAATATCATTATTCATGGAATCTACTCACTTTATATCATTCCTAAGATAAACAGGTATATATGTAAAAGATGAGAGCTTAATTAGATGGCGTATTTTTAAATTTTTCTTTAAGTACAAAAATAGGGGAAAAAAATAAAGAAGAAAACAAGATGAAGTGCAAACACGCATTTGACTTATGATTTACGTATATAAGTCGCCACTTGCTTTTACAAATATTTTTCTTTATATAAAAATAAAAGAAGAATTGCGAGGGCGAATACACACATTTGGCTTAGGCATATAGTAATAAAAGTCAACACGTGCATTACAAATATTATGACACCTTTCCTTTTAAGGATAAGAAGAGTCTTTAGGGAAGTTTAAGGAATACATACTTTTAACCCTTCATATTAAACATATTTGAGGAGAATTAGAGAAAAATATAGGAGAAAGATATTTTTTAATATTTTAAAGCGTCCTTATAATGACGGATAGTCTCGAACTTTTTATTGACGAATAGACAGCGCTTGATGAATTTATAATTTTTTACTAACCGTTAGACTCGAACTTATGAGTTTATTGTATCATTAATCTATAACCTTTGAACTAAAAATAATCTCATTAATTTAGATTCACATATTGTGATCAAATTAGGTAAAAGGTCAACATCCGGTGTAATCTAGTGATTTTAACTCCGAACCATGTCATGACATCCCTTACTAATAACATATTATACATTTCACTTTCCAAATGGTGTACAACACCTTGTTAACTTGGTTTTGTACTCCTATTTGCCAAAAGGGGGGAAATTCAAAATTAGTAGTCTTGAACATTCTCCTCCAGTTTCCACAAGGGATGCCTCGTGCCTTTGGAGTTTTTATTACCAACTAAAGTGATAAGTCGTGTCGTAGTTAGTATTAATAATATAATTTAAAATTATATTATATGATATTTATTATTACACATTAAATATAAATAGTATATTATAAATGATAATAATATATTGAATATAAAATTAAAAAATTATGTGTATATCAAAATTATTATATATGTTTTTAATACATACATATATATTCTTAAAATAATATAATAAACGATACGAAAATTTTAATATAATTATAAATATGACATATATTGTATCGATAGATATAATAAATTTAGAATTAACTTAAAATTAACGGAGCGTTAACTCGTTGATCAATCAAAATAACTCAATTAATTTAAATAATATCTCTAATTACGTTGTTAGATATAGTAATACAATAGATATAAACATATATATAGTTTTTCAGGACCATGGTTGGTTAGATTATATCAAAACATATCTTGCTAAAGCCAATTTTTCAGTCAAAATTAACATATCTAAAATTCAAGTACATTATAAACATGTCGTAGCATACATCCTGTGTATTATCGATGTAAGACAAAAAGAAAAAGATTGCAAATTACAGCAATATCAAACGTTGACTTTGGATCCAAAAAAGTTTATTACTCCATTTATTTGAAAATATAACAGCACTTATATTTATAAAATACAAATACTGCTAACCTCTATTAATAAAGTGGGTGGTTCATGCGCCTTTGACATGGTGGTGTTTTAGTGTTCACGCATTTTACTTTACTTCCTTTTTTCCTCCAAAAGTATAGTTATATTACTTTTTTATTTTTTTTATTTAATCTTCTAAAATTTATAAAAAAAATATTTTATTCAACCACTATTTATACACCCAACACGTGTCACCGGCTACTGGTTTATATATGTAATACTTCTTTTGTTCTATAACAAACGTTAAGGTTATATAATTTTACATTAAGTTCGACTTTAAATATAGGTAATTATTATTTTCATAAATAAAAGTTAATATTTTCAGAAGATATTTCTTATATAAGTGTGTGATCTATTTATTATTTATGTGAGAGAAATTTTGTGAAATTATTATTTTTATTTGTAAAAAAATCAATTTCCTAAATATATTAAATATTTAATTTAATAATTATGACATGATAATTAATTTTTTTATTAAATTAAGTATATAGTGTCATTTTATTCAACTACTAACAAAAATGGAACTTATTTTGATGGCCAAAACAACGAGATATGGAACACTTTGTGCAACGAGGGAGTACTATAATATAATGTGTATTTTTAGATTCTTTTAACTATTAAAATATACTAAAACGGGGGTATTAAAAATGGTGCTCCACTGCTCCTCTTACGTTATGTTTGAATTAAAAGAGTAAAATAAGTGAAAGAATAAAATAAAAAAAATAATAGAATTAAGAGTGAAATAATTCACTCTATTTAAATTGAAACGAGTCATTCTATATACTCACCGAAAAAATAAAATTCATAAATTTGAAAAAAATAAAAATTATCAATTATATTATAAATTTTTAATAAAACAATCAAACACAATTATTTTTTTCTTTATAAAAGTAAGTCATTCTATTTTCACCTTTATTTTTTTAATCCAAACCTAACATTAAAGACTTAGGGGATGTTTGATAAAAATTGAATGAAATAGTTCTGAACGCTTAAGTAATCTGAATGAACTAGATTTCTGAATACTAAATGAAAAAAAATGTTTGTTAAGTGATATGTGTGAAATATCTGAATAACATATTTTTAATATTTTACCTATCTGAAAAAATTCAAAGTTGTTGTAAATTTATTTAATATTACTTAATATAATATTATATTATATTATATATATATATTTTATTCAACCAAAACTTAACTATTCAGTCAAAAAAATTAGACTTAGTCATTCAATCCAAAAATCTAACCGATTCAATCATTTAGCTCTAAATAAACACACTAAATAACGAATAAATTTAACCATTTAATTTTATTAAATTCTAATCAAAAAGTCTCTTACCCAAAATCCAAAGTCGTCCTTTTTCTAAGTGGATCTACATATGCACGAATTTTGACACGTTACATTTTATATTATTATCAAAATAAAAAAATCTGGTTTATAAAACAAAATACTTTTACTAATGGGAAGTTTCATTATTTAATGTTAAAGATACATAAAACTTATCTTAATAATAATCATCATTTTTGTGGACCTATGGCCCACAAAAGGTCAACCGAAATACAGTTGCAGTATGAGTATTTTATTAGCCACCTACCGTTGCCTTTGGAATATTCATTGGAGCCCTATTGGCCCACTGCTCGGCCATCCAGTATCTTAACTCTATGTTACTCCTTCAAATCAGAAGCACAAATTTAATTTGATTTCATTAATTTTTAATTTAATTTATATTAATATAAATATTATTTAAATTTATATTAATTAAAAATTATTTAAATATTAAAATATTTTTAAATCTAAAAAGAAGTGAAAGAAAAGTTTTTTTTATATTTAAATTTTTATAAGTATTATACAATTTGTAATAATTAAATATATACATAATATTTATAAATTTTTATCAATTAAATTTTAAAACATTCATATCTCTAATAAGAATAGGGAAAAAGAAGAAATTTTTTCTTTTTTATTCCTATTATTTATAAATTCACTAACAATAATTTACTTTTGTTAAACCTTGATGGATTTCACATAAAATATAATAAATAAATAAAACAACAAAATTTCATACCGCGGAAACGTTATTGAGACATGGCTAAGAAAAAAATATTTGAAGAACGTGAGACTAAAATCGCTCAAAATTGAGAACAATATAGTTTTAAAAATTAACAAACACATCTGAATACTGATCATTCCATGAAATTTGAAATTGACAACTTAGAAGGTGGTATATATTTAAAGTTTACAAGGTTTAATATTTACAATGCGTTTGCCATTTTCTTTAATTTAAACACTTTTTTTTTAATTAGATTGTTTAAAAATTATTTTATTGTCTTGTGTATGACTTAATTTTATTTATAATTAATAGTGTATTTACTTTGTTCTCTAACTTATCATTAAAGTTGCATTGGTACCATAAACATAAATAAATAAAAATTACTGATCAAAAAATGTTATCAAACAATGCTTCAAAAAGAATTATTCAATGAATGTGAAACCAATAATACCCGAAGACAGAGAGAATATCGCCTAAAAAAAAAAGTTTGCAACAAAATCAAAGAGTTACCTATGTTTTTCATCAATAATTACTACATGTGTTCTTTTTAATAATTTTATTTAGTTTATATATCTTAGCAAATTTATATAAGATAAGTTTATTGTTATAATTTTATTAATTATTTAGATATTAATTTTATAGTATTATATTAGTCGTCAATATTGATAGAGCAAAAATATTTTATCTAAATGAACGTATATTTAGTAATATATTTATTATATTTTATTAACATGTAATTTAATAAGCGTCTCTTACAATTTTGGTAACATACTTTTTACTCTGTGAATAAGATCACTATATTCACAATTTAAAAATTAAAGTATTTTTTTATTTCATGTATACATTCAAAATTAACAAGTATAATAGTAATAAAAATATAATAAAATTACAATGACAAATTAAAATTGTTGTGTAATTTATAATACTATTAAAAAGAAATATTCATTTTGTAAAACAAAATCGACAAATAATTTTTTTTATGGAACAGATAGGGTAATAACTTTGTAGAATTTTTTGTTTAGGACTACTCCTCATAAATTTATTATTTCTAAAAAAAATTAAGAATAAAGTGCGAATTTACAAAACTAAACTAATTTCGATTAAATTTTAATTACATTAATGGCTAAATTTGAAAAAGGGTCAATTCTCTCTCCTCCCTCTTTTACGGTCATCTGGTTTAGACTTTAGAGTTTATACTTCATGCATGCGATCTCTCTGCTCCTTTTTTTCTCTTTCATGTAGCTAAACACATTCTTTATTTCTTTCTTCTCTCTTATTATTATTATTATTATTATTAATAATAATTTGTCCGTTAACGTAATTATAATATAAAAATAATATTAATATATATATATATATATATATATATATATATATATATATCAATAATTATGTGATGAAATTAAATTACAATTGATATAAAAAAATTATATGATGAAATAAAAAAAAATCTTAATTTTTTCTTATTTTATATATAAATGAGAGTTATAATTTGACTTAAAACTTTTATTCTCCTGTTTAAAGAAAAGGACATCCAATTTAGGGGGTCGAAAATAAATGTCGATTGGAGTACGCACTTATTCAGATTAGACCACCTTAACAAGTAATATTAGATGTCAGGAGCAGAATTGCATCCGTGTGCACGTTGACACACAATTATCCCCGTGCACGTTAACACACACAGACACACTAAACATACGAATTTATATATTTTATACGAGTCTTTAGCCGGAGACAGATTTTGGCGATTAAAGTGATCGATCGCTTTATTTTATTTTTTAATTTTTGATATCGGTGGAGTTAAGTGTAGAGTTGATGGAGATTAACAATTAAAATAGGAAGACTTTACACTACCGAAAGTGACTAGTCGACCACTTCAATCACCATTTTCGATCGTCCCATAATTTTTTTATTTTATACTCCTTCCATTTTACAAAATGTCATATTTATTTATTTTCTTTTACTAGATTTTTAAAATTTTAAATTTAATATAAATTTATTTAATTTAAATTATTTGCAACAACAAATATTGTAAACTACTGCTTACAAAGTTCGTAAAGTACAAAATTATTATTTTAAAAATTAAAATAAATTCACACCTAATTTTTAATTTTAGAATTTCATAAATTAACTAGTATCAAAACTAAACTAAACTTCTTTTTCTTCTTCTTTTTTGGGATATGGAGAATATATTATAGTATATTTTTTTTAAAAATTTACAAGTGAAAATTGATTGAAAACCCTGTTTGAAAATGGGAATAACATAATTGTGTTAACAGCCTCATAACGATGTAGTTTTGTAGATTTCATTGATGAAAATTTTATTGATTAATTATCTAATACTGATAATCTTGTAAATCAACCTCATTAATCGAAATACTAATTAAAATTAACATTCAAATTCAAAGTCCAAATTAAATCATATCATAATAACGCCTAATATACTTTCTTAATAATATCTTTTTGAATTATCTTAGCCCACCATAGATTCACCCAAAAAATTATGACTGAAAGTATTAATGATAACAACTCGAGTTTTTATATACACATCCAAATATTTCATATAAGAATAAGATGTTACAGTTTCGTTTTTGAATATATGGCTTTTGAAGGTTCTTAGGGTTAAGGCCATTTATTAATAGAGTGAGTCTAATATTGTAGCACCTGAGTTAGCTGAGATGACTCTATCTCTTGTTTTAATTGTCCTACTTATCGGGTGGAAGAAGTTTTGAATCGTATTTTTTTCATTCTTCTTATTGAATTCTCAGTCTTAATAAAAGTAGTCCTTTTGGGACCGTTCAAAATAAATAAAATAATAGAGAGAGCCAAATCCGAAACTTGAGACAAATACAGTGAAAGTACCCTAGCCCTTTGTGCTTGACTAATTTCATTCGTGATAAAATGAGGCAGTCAATTTGAGAGAAAATTCCAATGCAATGCTGTTGGAAGAAAATTATGTAATTTTACCAAGAATAACTCGATTCTCACTACGTCATTCTATGAACCACGCGTCTTGTTTTCTGATTAAATGGACATTTAATTTAAATTCAGAAAAGTGAATTACTGTTTTCTTTAATTTGTCGTTTAATTTAATGAATGATGAAGAGATTTCGAGACAATTTTTAAGAAAAAAATCATCAATTTTGAAGGGTATATGTTATTTATATTAAAAAAAATGGATGAAACTAGGATTTTTGTAAGACACACATGATACTTATTTTTTTCATTTATTTTTTAATTTAATATAAAGTTTGAAACTAAAGTTGCTTTCGAAAAAAAATATGTATAAATGTTTTATGCGAAGAAAAAGTAACCAACTCAAGTTGTTATAATATTTAGATTCCTTTGACTAAAAATAATAATAATTATACTTTTTTCGTTCTAAAATTAAATATACAATTTAACTTTTAAAATTATACAACAACACATTTGTAAGACCCCGAATTTTATGAAATATAAAATTTAATTTTTCTTCATATATATTTTTCTGAAACAGTAAGTGGTTAAATCGATAAAGTTTAAAGTTAAGAATGTTATGTGCAAATTTTATCTTGTCGGACAATATTCGTTTTGTCGGGGAATATTCGGGCTGTACGACGGCGCCGAAATAACAAATTATTTGTGGACCCCACAACGGAATATTTGTCGGATATAGAAAACGACAGAAGTAACCTTTTTAAATAAAAATAGTCAACGGTGTTAACTGTTAAAATACCGGTGATAAAAGAATAGTAGCATACGGTAATTTATGGTATTTTCTGTAGCACACGGTACTCTACAGTAGCACACGGTATTGCACAGTGTCTCATATTATTGACACCGTAACTGTTACGCATCATTTCATCGATAATTGTCACTGCATAATATTTTATATTATCAATTCAATTATTGTTGCTACACAGTATTTTGCATTATTAATTTAATAATTGTCATTACACTGTATTTTATATCATTGAGTCAATAATTGTTGCTGCACTGTTTTTAAAATTATTGAACCTAATAATTGTCACAGTAGCAAATATACTGTAATTTATATTATTAAATTAATAAAAATATGTAACGTGTTTCTTACATTATTGTGGTAACATTATTTTATATGTTGGACTCACAGGAAGAATAAATAAATAAATAAAAAATAAAATAATTAATTTTACTATTTGTAATAGTAACGTGAATAGTAACGTGAATAGTGACGTGAATAGTAACGTGAATAGTAAGAAACATGTGGGACCCATGTGGGGCCCACATGAGAAATGAATTGCAAATTGAAAATGTGCTGAAGAAAAGTTTGGTGAAGCAGCCAGCGGCTGCTGATTTCTTTGACTGGCGTGTTGTTCACCTACCACGCATAGTAACCTCTTTTCTCTTATAAATAGCTTGTTCAGCTAAATAGAAAAATCACACCTAAAACATAAAATTTTTCTATAAGAATTTTATGAGTTTTCTGTGAGAATAGTAAGCTTATTTTGAGTGTTTGAAAGCCAAAAGGAGTGCAGAAAATTTTCAAGTAAGTCTTTTATTAAAGAGTAGTAATTTCATAAATTCCTATTTTTCGCAGTATTCACAAATCTTCCTTTAGAAGACTCTTCTTTGAGAAGATTCATTTTTAAAAGCTTTCTTTGGAAGATTTATTTTGAAATATTATTTTAAAAACTATTTTAAAGTAGTTATATTATACTACAAAAATTATATTAAATATATATAATTTTGATAGTTCATATTATACGAGTTATCATACACTTTGAAATTTATATGTGGTAATTACTAATTTTATTATAAATATATAGGTTGATCAATCTCATTTTTATCAATATCCAGTCACCAGATAAGGTAAGAAATGTCATTTTTTTTACACTCTTGAACTTGCTACGGTAAGGGATATTATTTTCTTTCATACTCCTAAATCGAAACTTATTATGGAATTATTGCTTCTATAATTCCTGAAAATATTATATGTTCCATAATAGTTGAACTTCATTATTTCAACTGAACCTTCCTATTTTCTGAACCTCTCTATTGAACTGTAACCGTTATTCTGAACTGTGGATCTTGAATATCATTTTTAAATTTCACTCCACATCATGTTGACAATTTGGACATTATTTGAATCTGCACAAAGTAAACTTTCGATATTTATTGTTTATCCTATGTTCTTCTGTTCATCAATTGTCTCACTATCATTTGAACTAATCTTCAAGAATCAAGCTGTTGTGAACATCTGTGGCCGGGGGCACAGATGTGATATATTTGTTGAACAGATGATAGGTTAAAGGCGATATAATAGGTTAAAGGCGATACATCTGTTCGGTGTCTTTTATGGCACGTGGTGAATGTTCTCTTTGGCCCGTAGTGCAAAGATGAACTGTTGGTTGGTATGATTATGACCAAAGGCTGAATCTGGTATAATCATGACCGTTGGTATTATATTGAAAGTTCTCTTTGGCCCGTAGTGCATAGATGAACTGTTGTTTGGTATGATTATGACCAAAGGCTGAATCTGGTTTAATCACGACCGCTGGTACTATCTGTGGCCGGGGGCACAGATGCGATATATTTGTTAAACAGATGTTAGGTTAAAGGCGATATAATAGGTTAAAGGCGATACATCTGTTCGGTGCCTTTTATGACATATATTGAAAGTTCTCTTTGGCCCGTAGTGCATAGATGAACTGTTGATTTGCATGATTATGACCAGGAACTGTGAATTTATATTATCATGACTAATGGTATTTCAGGTGATAAAAGTTGATGATGTTTTTACTAAAAAGAGAAGCGAGTGGACATTATAGTCTACATTATTCTTCTAATAGATTGCTCATTCCGCTGCTATTATTGTTCTGAACGTTGTTTAAGAATTTAACTGCAGTTTCTGATATAAACCTTGTAGTCTGTTGTATTCTATCAGGAACTCAACTGTTGAAGGCTAATGATAATTTATTCGTCATTATCTTAGTCATGATATTTCTTACTGGGCTATTTGAGCTCACCCTTTTGTTCCATTATTTTTCAACAGGAGATGAGAACGTAACGGGGTCTAGCTGGGGGCAGGGGCGGCTCAAGACAATATGAGGCCTAAAGCGATATTTTTTTTATAATGCTAAAGCGATATTTTTAATGAGGCCTTCTATGTTTGGTAAATCTTTCATTGACTTTTATAGTCAAATTGATCATTTTTCAAATAAATATATCTTATTATTATTTAATATATATGTAAAAAGCCTATAAACATTATAAATTATATAAAATTTAGTACTAATCTCAATGTTTACTTTTTTTAAAATCTAAATATATATGTTTAATTGTTAATTTTAAAAATGGTCAATTTGACTACAAAAATCAATGGAGAACTTTTATTTTGGTACGGAAGGAGTTTTAATAATTTTTATTTAAATGAGGCTTTTTTTTATACTATTAATTTTTTTTACTTATTTAATATTTGAATTGGATTATGGGCCCTAAAAAATTATTTGGCTTATATTTTTATATGACCTTTTTATAAGGATTATTTATGATGTTCAAAAATTTGGGGCTTTTTTTAAAATGGGGCCTAAAGCGCAGGCTTTTTTTTATATATGGTTGGGCCGGCCCTGGCTGGGGGATGGAGTGAGAGTCCGAGGAATAGCTATCGTCGTCTTCACGTGTTGTAAAATAGTGTGGCAATAATAGTGAAGACTTAGTTGTGTATTATTATACACTGTATTGTTGTACGTTGTGCTTTGTTGTAATAATTTTGTTGTAGTCTTTTGACGACTCAAGTTTGGGCTGTGTAGGCCTAGATTTGGGGGCGTCACAACATTAAATTTCAAAATTGATGTGACTCATAAAAGTTTTAAATGAAATAAATTTTGTGATTAATATTTTTTTGTTATATACTATACAATTATAATAATTATTTCAATTAAAATTAAATAAATTCACATCGATCAACTTGAAATTAATATACACATCAAAAGTTAAATCGTATCTTTAATTGTAGAAGAAAAGGAATATATATTACTAAAAAGTTGTTACTACATGATAAGCCAAACATTCTTGGCTATTATATTATGTGGTCGAATGTTCCTCAAATAACTCATCTTACAAATTTATTAGTGATATGTTTTCTTAAACATCATTAATTCATGAAAATTCTACAAATGGGGAACATTCAATACAAAATATGCTTAAAAAGCTAGCCATTGCAGGCACAAAGCGTGATTTATTACCTACCGTCGTGCTACTTAGTTGATTCTTTACCGCAGAATGTGAAAACTGAAAACCAAATCGACCGTGCATAGAGCAGAAATCATTAACAATAATGATGATAGTGACAAGTTAAAACGCTCAAACCTAGCCATTTCTTGACACATGCTTGGATTCCGTGTTTAAGGAATGTTTGGTTGAAAATTATAGACATAATACCTCTGTTATTTTTTATCTGTCCTTTTAGAGAAATATTTTTATTTTTTTTATTTGTCATATGTAGATTTTAAAGAATTGTTAAATACTTAATTTCTCATATTATTTTTTTATAATTAAAAGCTAATTTATTTCTCTCTCGTCTTTCTAATAAATTTTTGAAGATTAATATTAAAATTTTATATTCAATTTAGTCAATCAAAAAAAGTAATAATTGTATTTTTTAATTTATATGTATAATCTTAAAAAGACAGATAAAAAGGAACGGAAACAGTATTAAATTATAGTAATCACCTGGCAGGAATGTGGTAGTACGAAAAAATAGGAGGATTTGGTTTACGAGAGTTACTGATCAGCACTCACTCAGAGATCAAAAGTATGGACGTTTATTACGGCCGGCAAAGAAAATTGTCTCACTTTTTGTTTGGAAAAGTCCTAGTTTTTGGAGGACGGTTCGGGTTACATTAACGTAATTTTACATTCTTTTCGTTCTAAATTATTTAATAGATTTTTTACCAAAAACTAAATTATAGCACATGCAAAAGGTGTCAATTATACCAGGGCCTGCATGCAGTTGCATCTCACCTTCATCTAGGTCAAGCTAGAGATCACTTAGTTTGAAAATCTTACTAAGACCACAAAACCCAAACGTTGACGATACAAATTACTTTTGACTTCAAAATGCATGCATGTGTTCCTGAATCTTTGTTTTTCTTTGGAGTTTGATTATAAAGAAAAAACAGTTACTTGCCGACTCCCATGGGCCATGATTGTTTAGGTTAAGAGTGAAGGAAAGAAGGAAGGCAGGGAAGGGATCTTGATGGGCATTATCATTACCCCTTTCAATTACGTTACAAAATTTTAAAAATAATTAAAGTTGTAAACTATTAGAAACGAAATAGTTTGAAGGGCCCACAAGATTTCCATTAACCTACCAATTTGGAAGAAAAGAGAATCTTCTTGCTCTCTCTCTCCCCCCCTCCCCCGTCCCTTCCTTAACCTACCAATTTGGAAGAAAAGAGAATCTTCTTGCTCTCTCTCTCCCCCTCCCTTCCTTAACCTACCAATTTGGAAGAAAAGAGAATCTTCTTGCTCTCTCTCCCTCCCTTCTTAAATTTTTGAAGGATAAAGAATTTAATGATCTTATCATTATAACATTATCCTCCTTCTAGCGAACTTGGGCCTATTCCGCAATGACTTAATTTAAAATAGTTTATAAATTAAAATTTAAAATAATTTATAAATTATTTTAAATTGTGATTTATAAATAAAAAAAATTTGCACTATTTTTATTTATAAGTCAAATATTAAGTTATACCAGGTTGTGAATTGAAAGTGTTTAACTAAAATAACTAGTAATTAAAATAAATTATAAAGATTATTAAAATGAGGGCAAAATAATTTTTACATTTGATCAAACCTACTTATGACTTATAAGTTATGTTTAGAGAAGTAAGAAATTGTCACTTCCCAAAAAGTACTTATAAGCCATTTTATAAGTTATGAAATAAGTCATACATGAACACTCAAATAATAGTAAACAGATACTTATAAGTTGGTTTGCCAACTTATAAGCAGCTGCCAAACAGGCCCTTAATAATTCTCTATGTTCTAAAATATAGAATTAAGACTTTTTTTTATTTAAATTCAGTTCAAAATATTTTTATGTACAAATATGGTATGAGTTTATTTAATTATAAGTAATATGTAAACAATTATATATATATATATGAAATAGTTTAGGCTTACCAACTCTGCCGATTTTGGATACCCACCAAACCATAGTTTTCAAAATCGATTATTTTCTCAATGGCATATATGAATTTTTCAAAATTAGTTATATATATCATTCATGATTATTGGGATTGACTTATATTTTTGTGGGTCAGGCTAATAGTCATTATAATAAGGTAGTTGGGGGTCTCGCTCCTCGATAGGCTAGTTACTACCTAGCTCGACGGTGAACTGATGGGACTGTCCTTGAAAGATAAGTGTAAAGTGTAATTGAGTTTGAAAATTTATTATTAATCAGGTCTTGAGTTTTATTAATGTGTTGGGTTTAAAATCATGTTATTATAAAATATTATTTAATGTGTGGATTATTGTAAAATTTGTAGGACATCTAATGAATATATTAGACAAACAGAACTAGCCAGGTGAACCCAAATATATCGTATATTTTTATTTTTTATCTAATTTTTATATAATTGTCAATATTTCGTTCTTAAATTATAATAGTGGCAGAAGATAAATATCACGAGGCCAAGGAGGCTACTACCAAATAAAACGTAGACACAAGTGGTGTTACTACTTCTACTGTAGATGTTATTGGGAACATTCATGATATTGGTCCAACATTTTCCAATGGGGTGTCATTTCGTTATGGGTGTGATGCATATATTTCAAAATTTGCATGTGAACCAAAGGGCAAATAATTCTTTGTTTGGACTGTGGACCATATGGACCAAGGATTCCAATTCATGACTATTGTGAACAAGTTGATTTTACGAACTTTCTATGCATGGACATGGACATATATATATATAATTGCAACAACTGTCACACCAGAAGTTTAATTTTGTTTTTCGAGTCCACCCTTCTCTTCTTACAATTTAAGATATAAAAACTATTAAAGCCTTTGTTCTATCCTTTCCAAAACGCATTGTACCTATGGCCCCCTTTTCTGATCTTATCATAACTGGTCATGAGACACAAACACTGTATTTAGGATCTTAGCCAAATACTGAAGAATAAAAACTAATGAGACAAATTAACGATATAGTATATGATAATTAGCAAAGTGCGATACATCAAAAGAGAAGGTACACACACAATCAGAATCTAAAGTAGGACCATTTTAGGGTATTTAATTAATTTTTACGTCCATAAACAAAACAAAGTCACTATTTGTCAATTGGTTTATTAATGTCAAAGGGTCGAGCAGTCTAGGAAAGTGTCCCCTAGCTGCTAACCAGTTAAAGCTCCCGTTCTGCTAGTGGGTTGTGGTCACAAATTTTGACAAACACAGTCCAATTTGAACACCAACTAAGTATAGCACCAACTGGGCTTGTCCCTGTTTTGACTAATTAAATAAGACACTTTTAACCTATCAAAAAAACAAAAAAAAATCATTCATGTTAAGATGATATACAATAGAGGAAAAATTGATTGAAAAAGACCTTAAAATCTTATCCCACTTTGTGTTCGACTGGTACCACATTTTGGCTAGGTTGCTTTGGGGAACAAATGGAGGCTAATAATCTTTCTCCTATATGGGTTCACAATTATCCTATAATAGTACTCTATAATGTAATCCACGATTCGCAAGATTTATAAATTTCAGATCTCTGATATTGAAGCCACTAATACCATACAATAATAGGATGGAAATTGATACTTTCACCTATAGACATATAACGACTATTTTCATATAAAAATATTAAAAAATATTATAGAAATATCAGTTTCCTAACAGGATTTATATGTTAAAAAAATAAATTAACAAAAAGATGTGAATATATATAGAAAGTTGTAAAAAAAAACTGAATATTATTGTACGTTCACCCTCCTTAATTGGTGCATGTGGTCCTCTTATCATTTTCACCAAAAAATCTGAAGCTCTCTATAGTCAAGTGAGCAGTTAGAACAGCCAAATCTTGAGTCGACTGCGCGAGAAATAACTCTCAACATGTCGAACTCATTGAGCTGGTTTTCTGAACGTATTCATGTACGCGCGATTACATATATATCCAGCACTTGAGTCGTCTTCTTTAATGTTTAACGCGGCATTGTACTAGACAGACGTAAATTCATTATATTTTTATCAATATATTTTTATTAGTAATTGATTTAAATATATATAATTAATATTATCTCCGTTTTAAATTATAAGATCAAAATTGACTTTTGAAAAGTTAATTTCAAACTCAAAATTTACATGAATTCATTTAATTTATATCAATACAATTATAAATATTATAAACTACCTAAAAAGTACTAATAGTTATATAATTTATTGTTTTCAAAATTTAAATGAATCATATTAATTTTAAAATTAATTTGTTTTTAATTTAATTTTTAAAAAGTTAATAGTAATATTATTATTCGGAACGGAGGGAATAGTTCATTATACTGAGATCAATTATGCAAAAAAATAATAGAAACATTAAAAGAATTCTTTGTGATAAAAAAAAGTACTCATTCTATCATCAAAAAAATATCTTCAAGTACAAAATATTTTGTCCATAAAAAGATGTTTAAAAGTATAAATTTTAAATATACAATAAATTTAAAAATTAGTTTACTCTCAAAAATATACTAAAGTGAGATCTATTAAGTTTAAAAGAGACATAGATTTATTAGTCTACTTGTATGAAGTCTACTGTGGGCAAAATTAGTATTTATTTTATATTTTTTTATTTATTTTAATTTTTTAATCTGTGTGAAATTTATACTATAAATATATTTTTAAAAACGAAGACAGTAATTACATTTAATCATTAAAATTTTGATAAAATGTACATGTGCTTATCAAATGGTAAAAAAAAAACATCTGATTACTCTAAAATATCGTGTAATGATTGACTCAATAATAAAAATCAAGTGATCGGCAATGCTTTCTGATTGGTCCATAATTTATATATTTTAATTACTTAATTTTGTTTATTTTAATATTTTTATTAATTTAATTAATTAGTTTTATTTTATTTATAGGAATTAAATAATTGAATGAAGTTGAGTAAAAAATAAAGCTCTAGAAATTTCCTAATTGATTTTTGTTTGGACTATAATAAAGAGACGTGCAAAAAAAATATTTGATTTATAGAAATCAAGAGATTGATTTTATCTAAAACATTGAAAAAAACTGACCAAATTCATTATACATGGCTTGGAGTACAAATAATTTATCCCTATAAAAAGGAGAGTACTAAGAAATAATTATGTATTAGTTTAGGTTAGAAGTAAGAGTAGATAAAATTACTTTTTTATTGTGCACTCATTTGAAGATCATAATAAAGGGAGTTTTTTATTTTATGTCTATTCTTCTTCTTTTTTATCTTAATTATTTATTTATTTTAATGTCTAATTAAATTCTTTAATATTGGATGAAGATGAAATTAAATAATTATTCATGACAATATTTTCCATCTTTTCTAGTTTTTGCACTTTAATATTTAATTAATTTTCTCTTCATGTTTTGTTATTGAAATACTTTCGTTTTATAGTTTCATGTAACTTTTAAATTAATTATGATGTTTTGATATATTATTGTTAATCTGTGAATTTTTCATAATCTATGCTTATCCACATTAACTATAAAGTTGCTACACAAAAAGGAAGAAAAATCAAAATCTTAGTTAAATTTAATTGGACTTAAATTACTTTATTTTTTGAATTATGTATATCAAACTAGTGGCATAATTTGAGTTATAAAATAAAAGAGATTTAATTATTTATTATATTTATTGTTTAATGAATTTGGATTTCTAGGTTGATTCCTTATTATTACATTTTTTATATCCTAATTAGTTTGATCAGTGTTTAATTGTAGTTAATCAAATTTTTATCTTTATTTCTAATTCACCTGGAAAAAAATTTAAGAATATTTTAAAATTAAATTAGTTTTTCTGGATTCGATATGTACTTACCAATATTTTAATTTGACACTGTATACTTGTAAATAAATATTTTTATCACATCAATTTTTATATATAAATGTTTCGTGTATTGAAGTGGATTGGTGGGAAAATGTAGTGTATGAAAGCCAAATTCATCTTCTAAGGAATAGTCATTTCGTTAAGCTTATTTTTTCACTTTATTCCTCCAATATATATGTGACAAATAATAATTTGTACCCAATACTGATGAGAAAATTATCACCAATATACTCTTTTCGTTCTTTTTTATTTGTCTTTTTAGAGAATAAAATTTGTTCTTTTTATTTGTAGTTTGTAGATTTAAAAAAAATATTAATAATTTAATTTATCATATTATCTTTGTATTAAATATTAATTTGTTTATCTTTTATCTTTTTTAATGAATTTTAAAGGATAGTATTAAGATTTTATACTATTTTAATTAATTAAACAAAATATTAATTATATTTCTTATTTTTTGTATTTATATTTTAAAATATCAGTTAAAATGGAACGGGAGTTTGATATGTAATCTAATTATTTAAAAATTGTAATAAATGATATCCGGGTTCTAAGGAGATGATATGTAACTACTGTTTGGAATTTACCGATCAACTAGCCAAAACCAAGCCTCTGCCAATTTACGAGAATAATATGAACGTGCATGTACAAAACTATCCATTATTGATTGCATTATTGTCCAAAGAAACCACTTGCGCCGTGAACCCGACCTATAGTAATCAATGTTAAATGGCATCATTTAATGGTGATAATAATTGGATCCATAGGCGGCCTAAAGCTTGACCTGTCAAGTGTTGCACAGGTGGCCTTGGTCCAGTCTGAAACCGGTTCGGTCAAAGTTTGATTTGATCAAGGTCTAATTCGGATTGATCTGAAGATTAAGAATATGTCATATTTTTTTTATTTAGATCCATATTTTTTTTATTTAGATCCGGCCTGGCCTGAGGCCCGACCTAGTTCACCCAAAACTCGGTCCGGCCTATTAATTTTTTTTCTTTGCTATTTTAACTCTCCTACTGCAGACAAAAAAATCATCTTTGTGATAACTCATTCAATAAACTAAATAAAATTGGTGTCTTTCAATATGTTCATCCATGCACGTTTGTTTATATATGAATAAAAAAATTCATGAAAACACATTGAATAGTGTAATATATAATATTTTTTTTTACCTAACTAGCAATCTACACTTTTGCGGACCTTTCATTGCATCTTCATTTTAATAAATACTTAGTTTAAAAACTTGAAAGTCATTTGTAAAATAATAATAAATAGTTTTCATAAAAAAATAATTTTTTTATTAATCATAATATACAATAATACAATATCTTTAAAATTGTATAATATTTTATTTCATTATTGTAATTTATAAGTCGTAACTTGTAAGTTGTAATACATTACTTTTAATTAATACATTAATTACGTTTAAATTTTTAATTGATGTTTTTATAATATTTAAAATTACTAAAAAAAATTAAATTGACCAAATCAGACCGACCTGGCATGGCATGACCCAATGTCTGGCCTGCTGAGGTCTGGCCTGGCCTCAGCAAGCCCCTTTTCAAGCTCCAAATCCGGTCCGGTCTGACTTACAGGCTGAAAGTCAAAGACCTGTCCTGATCAATGATCAAGGCATGACAAGTCCAGGCCATATCGACCTGTTGTGCATGACTGTATGGCAGAAGCCATTTGAATTTTGTACGGTTAGTTTGGATAATGGATTTGGGCTTTAGACAATTGATTTTGTGCAATTTATTTGAACAATGTTATACTCCCTCCGTCCGGACGAATAAAATATGTTTTTTCACATATATTAAGAAAATTAAAATAGAAAAAAACAGAATTAAAAATTTTAAATTTATGTTGAGTGACTTTATGAGATTATATAAAACGATGAGTATTTATATTTTTTATACTAATAGATCTTACTAAATGATATATTTATTCTTCACTTTATGTATTTTAACTCATCATTTTGAGGATAAAAAATATTATATTTTTAGTCGCCTTTTTAAAGATGAAAGGTGTGTAAATTAGTTACATTGATATAGAAGTAATTAGAAAGTCATATTTTAATATTAAAAAGGACGAGTAAAATATATTTTTTACACATATTAAAAAAAAAATTAGATGTTATACTTTTTCAGGTCTCAAAAGGAAGAGTAAAATATATTTTTCACACATTAAAAAAATTAAAATAGAAAAAACAGAGTAAAAAAATAATAATTTATATTTAGTAACCCTATAAGATTATATAAAGAAATAAAATTCAAAACTAAAAATTATACTCTTAGTTTATTTAGATATTATGTCCTTTTTTATTGGTCAATATAAAATAAACCCTTTAAAAAAAATTAAATAACAAACTTTTTATACGACAATTAGACATTAACTATTACACGTGACAATAATAATATATAAATTAATTAAATTAAAATTAAAAAATTTGCTTCCGTCAAAATTTTAAATTGTCATATTCCTATTTTATAGTACAAGGCCACCATTATACCGACAGTCCTCTCATTTTCAACTCGTCATTGTAGGTGTGAGTCGGTGACAGTGATGGAGGGCAAGAAAATATACTATACCATCTTTATTTAACTTAAGGATATATTTTTGTAATTTATTATAAATTAGAGATATATTTTTTTTAATTATAAAATAACACAAAAAATTAAGATGTCCCTGTTTATATTTCTAAATAAATTTCATACAATCATCTTATTATTATATTTTAAATTAATACAGAAATATGTAAATTAAAGATTTTGACAAGAATGTGGTGTACTTGCCTCCTAAATTTTGATTGTGAAAGCTAAAAAATGGTCATCAATAATAAAAAATATATTAATTTTATATAATTATAATAATATAAAATTATATATATACATATATATATATATATATATATATATATATATATATATATATATATATATATATATATATATTAATTTATCATCATAATTTTATTACCATATTGTATTATTAAACTAACAAATAGTATTATTGATCTTATAAAAAGTCTAAATTTTTACCTATTTATTTATCTTTTTTTTTTTTTGGTTTAAATGAAGAAACTTGTATAAATAAAATTTATATTGTCTCATTTATAACAATATTATGTAGCTTAATTGAGTAGTTACTTAAAATTATGAGGTTAAAATTTTGAGTTCAAATATTTGACGGAAGCAAAAAATTTAGTCTTATTTTGACTTACTTACGTGTCTTAGAGGTGAATAAAAAATTGAATTTGACATCGAAACTGCACTAAAAATCGACCTTACCGCACTAATAAAATTGCATCAACGGTTCAAGCGTATATGACGATTTTAAGAGGTTTGAAAAATCGCATTTGCAGTTCAGTTTCGATTTCTGCTGTCCACAACACAAATAATGGGTAAAACGATGTTGTTTTAGTTTGTTTTAGTTTTTTTTAAAATCACATCGTGTTTATTATACTTTTCTCCTTTTTTTGTTAGCATAACATTAACTTTTGCAGTTATCTCTCGTATAACTATTACTTAACTAATCAAATTTTTTATTATTTGATTGTTAGTGATATTTTTGCAATTACATATTTTTATTATAATCTGAATGACGATGAATAAATTCAATAGTGATGGTTTTCTTGTATAAGTAGTATATTATCTACTTTTAAGTTATAAACAACTATTCGTTATAGTCTTACTTTACTTTTATTAAGTAACTATTTTAATATATTCTATACACATTTATCTACACTTGAAAATTATGTGATACTTCCGGTGTCAGTATTTTTGCGGTCCTAATTTTTTGTATATGTTCAATTGATTTTGAAACAAAAATTGCACCAAATGAAACCACACGGCAAGTTTTAAAACTGTACAACACCAATCACAAGCGTTTTTATGTGCGATCTTGAATTTTTCTTGCATTTGCGGTTTGGGTTTCAAACCACACCATGATCACCCCTAATTGTCACATAGAAGTTTGTTATTAAAAAAAGTTTATAGTAGAGGGTTTATTTTGTATCAACTAACAAAAATGGGCACAATATCCAAATAGAATAAGAGTACAGTAATTAATTTTGTATTTTACTATTACATAAAATAATAAATATTTTTATTTAATAGACTCCCACTAAATGACCTATTTATCCTTCACTTTATATACTTTAACCCATCATTTTGGGGATAAAAAATATTTTATTTTTAGTTACTTTTGAAAATGAAAGGTGTATAAATTAGTTACATTGATATAAAAGTAATTAGAAAGTCATATTTTAATATTATATAGTATACAAATATTATATAATTATAACTTTTTAATTATACAAATAAAAACTCACTCTTCTTACTATAAGACTAAACCATTAAAAACCAACTACTTGTACGAGGATCCCACGGCTTTTAGAGGGTGTTCGACATCGACTGATAAGTTGATTAATTCAATTTATCAGTTATTCTTTCATTTTTTCTATTCGGTTGTGTATTATTTTTGGACTTATAAGTAAAAAAAAATGACATTTTGTTGTCTAAAAAAATGACTTATCAATTATTTTTCTTAAGTTGGTTAACCATTACGAAATGACAGAAATGTCATCTTTTATTTTTCTAATGTTATTCTTACTAAAGAACTTTTTAGTAACTTTTACATTTTATTTTAATTTATAAGTCATTATTAGCCGAACACATCTACAAATCTTACTTATAATTCCTGACTTATAAGTAAAAGTGATGTCAAACACTTTTATTTATAAATTTACTAAAATTTTAACTTATAAATTTATTAAAATTTTAATTTTAAATAAAAAAATAAATAAGTCATTTTCAAGTATGCCCTTAATAGTCTCAAACCAAACTGCCCCATTGGAAACCTATTTATATCTACTAAGAAAGGACCGATCAATTAATCGGATAGAAATTCCCAATTTTCAATGAAGTTCGAAAATACAATAAGAATCTGTAATCAATGCATGGCATGATTGGCAGCACTTGTTAGTAGTATTTTTATTCCCGTCGGCCGAGTAGCCAACTTATTTTGTCACCAATAAAAAAAGTTACATTTTCATGGGCCTATGTAATCTCCCACTATACTAACTTTAACTTTTTAATTAAGAATAATTGTGGTGTTTTCTGAATTTAAAAGGAAGAAAAAAAAATCTCTTTCTTAATCACGGGCAGATTTTTTCTACATTTTTCTGGAACCTTGCCTAGAGGGTAGAGACAAACCCACTTAATACAGGACTATCAAATAGGAGTAATAAATGTCAACTACAACCAACGGATTTTTTTACTAATTTAAGAAAAATTTAACGATTTTGACTTTGTCAGGATTGAATTTCCGATCTCATGAATATCATGAAATAAATATTATCATTCAGACAAAATCTAATTTTATGTATACAAAAGAAAATTAGTCTTCTTTTTCACTTAAAAACACCCAATAATCACACTATTTTAAAAGGCTATTTTAATAGGAAACTTGTTATGTGAATCATTTTTTTATGGATTTTATTTGTCATTCCTAATAAATACCATCCATTCTAAAATTAAGGATATACTTCTACGCAGATGATTTTTACTTTTTCAAATATATTCATAATAATAGTTAGGAATTTTAATACTTGTAGCATGGTACTACTCAACTATTTAAAATAAGAGTAATATTATGATAGATCTTTATTTTATTTTATAATATAAATTTAAAAATATAAACTTTTTTAGCAAAAAATATATTTTTTAATTTTAGAAAAGAGGGAGCACTAGATAAATTTGGTTCACTATCATTGCAAAATTTGTAGTAGTTGTAGCATGGTACTATTCAATTTATTTAAAATAAGAGTAATATTATGATGTGATCTTTATTTTACTTTATAATCTAAATTTAAAAATATAACATTTTTTTTAGCAAAAAATATATTTTTTAATTTTAATAACGAGGGAGTAATAGATAAATTTGGTTCACTATCATTGAAAATATTTCTGTTTGGATTCAGGAGTCAGGACCGTGCTTTAAAAAAATTGGGCCAATCTGCCAATTTTAGTTATGGTCTACAACACAGACCACTGGAATTTAATTCTTTGATCTGGGAGCTCAACTTCATTAGTATCGTATTATCTTATTGTAAAAGTAATAGAATTGTATTTAAATTGAAGAAATAAAGGTGAAAATAAAATAATTTATTCTTATAAAATAAAATAAAAATCGTGTTTGACTGTTTCATTAAAATGAAATAGACCATTCCGATCATTTCCAAATTTATAATTTTATTTCTTTAGGAGAATATATAATGATTCATTCCAACTGAAATAAAATAAATCATTTCACTCTCTATTTTATTATTTTTTCTATTCAATTCCTTCGTCTATCCTATTTCTTCAATCTAAACGTAGCATAATGCTACATTTGAATTGAATGAATGAATATGAGAATCGAATAACTCATTATTATAGAATAAAAAAAATGTATTTGGTTGTTCTATTGGAATTGAATGAATTATTCTTATACCTCCAGAATTTATGAATTTTATTCTTTGAGTGAGGATATAGAATGACTTATTTCACTCTTCATTTTATTCTCTTTTCTATTCAATTCTTTCACTTATTTTATTCTTTCAATCTAAACGTAACATAAAGGTCTTTAAAATATTTGTTTAGATTTAAATTAATAAAAGAAGGAAGTGATTTTGGCCAAAAAGGCAATAAGCAGATCAAAATATGCTTTTATAGAATTTCAAAATCCTTATTGTGGTTCATATATCATAGAGACAAATCCCGGAAAATCGATTGTAATATTCGTGATACCCTAAATAATATCAACTTTTATCATATATTATTTATTATTAAATAGTTTCTTGAATATTTTATAATACTTAAGCAATTATTTTCAGCTACAAAGTAGACCTTCTTGATTGTTAATATTGTCACTTACAAAAAATTGCATTTTTAACAAATATGTCCAACCGAAACAAATACACTTGTGTACGAGTTATTTTGTACGCTAACAGAGTAATATTAATGTTCCTTCGCTCCATTCTAAAATTAAAATTTTATTTTAAATTCGTTCAAAAAATTAACGATACATTTCCAATTTTTATACTATAAAGTTGTATAAAATTCTTAACATGTCATTTATCATATATACGTAGATTGAATGCTTTTATGTCACTAGAATATATTTTGAAAATATTTTTTTCTTAAAAATTATCGTTTTAAAATGTATCTCTAATTTTAAAACGAAAAAATTATTATTCAAAAGGATTCTATAAGTGGAAATGGGCTTGCCCCGTGAAAGAAAGAGAGTTAAACTCTGAAGCTTGGGATACTATTCTTGTTGATTGGCATGGGCCGGCCCAGATTTACTAATCAAATTGGATCTTCCGTTGGGAATTTGATTATCGGTTCAAGGTTTAAGTCACGTCGTTTGCATTCCCAAAAGCTTGCTTTTCAAATACAGATTCTGGATTCATTTGCATTAAAATAATTATGATTTACTACGAAAATAAAAATAAAAATCCAGAAAGAGCAAGAGGCAATGACTTAGATTCTTTGTAAGAGTTTCGCTATATATGATAAATTTATATCGATATTAAATATTAATATATATTAATATGTGATATAAGAAAATAAAAATAAAAATAAAAATATTATTATTTTATTTTATCTATTGAATTTTACATTAGTTGCAACTCGTTATGAAACTAGTTGCCTTATAAATCATTTCCGTTATTTGTAATCATTGATTTAAATCTTATTTAGCATTGCAACTGAACAAGTTGGAGTGGAGCTTTTTATTATTATTTTTTATAAGAACCAATTTTAGTAATTTAGGGACACATTTTCATTTCTAGAGACGACGGGATATGAGAAATGGAAAAAAAAATGGAATTAGGAAGAAGTGTGGCGATTAAGGGTGAGCAAAAAATTAATTTATCTTTGAAATCGCACAAAAAATCACACAATTTACACCAATTAAAATCACATAAACGGTTCTGATGTACATGAAAGTTTTATGTGGGTTAAAAAAACTAAATTTACAGTTTGAGTTTGATTTTCTGAGTAAAATCGCATCGCACTATCACCAAAATGACGCGTTATAATAATTATTTTTTCATAACTATGTGGTTTCAGTTGCTCTTTGAGTTTCTATTTATGGTATTTGGTAGTTTATTCTGGGCATACTTTTTTATGTTAAATAAATAGTCTATATAAATGATTCTTTATTTCTTTCTTAAACTCATAAAAATGTTCTTTTTGTTTCACATCTATTATACATACAAAATTGCAGTACATAACACCAGAACTTGACAAATGACATTTGTGACGCCCCCAAATCTGGGCCCACACAGCCCAAACTTGAGTCGTCAAAATACTACAACAAAATTATTACAACAAAGCACAACGTACAACAATACAGTGTATAATAATACACAACTAAGTCTTCACTATTATTGCCACACTATTTTACAAAACGTGAAGACTATGATAACTATTCCTCGGACCCTCACTCCATTCCCCGGCTAGACCCTATTATGTTTTCATCTCCTGTTGAAAAACAATGGAACAAAAGAAAGGGTGAGCTCAAATAGCCCAGTAAAGAAGATCATGACTAAGATAATGACGAATAAATTATCATTAGTCTTCAACAGTTGAGTTCTTGATAGAATACAATAGACTACAAGGTTTATATCAAAAACTGCAGTTAAATTCTTAAACAACGTTCAGATCAATAATAGCAGCGGAATAAGTAATCTATTAGAAGAATAATGCAGACTATAATGTCCACTCGGTTCTCTTTTTAGGAAAAACATCATCAACTTTTATCATCTAAAATATCATTAGTCAAGATAATACAAATTCACAGTTCCTGATCATAATCATGCACATCAACAGTTCATCTTTGTACTACGGGCCAAAGATATTCAATATAGCACCAACGGTCATGATTATACCAGATTCAGCCTTTGGTCATAATCATACCAAACAACAGTTCATCTTTGCACTACGGGCCAAAGAGAACATTCACCACGTGCCATAAAAGACACCGAACAGATGTATCGCCTTTAACCTATTATATCGCCTTTAACCTATCATCTGTTCAACAAATATATCACATCTGTGCCCCCGGCCACAGATATTCACAACAGCTTGATTTTTGGATGATTAGAATGATATAAATGATGAACAGAAGAAATAGGATAACAATAAGTATCGTAAGTTTACTTTGTACAGATTCAAATAATGTCCAAATTGTCAACATGATGTGCAGTGAAATTTAAAAATGATATTCAAGATCCACAGTTCAGAATAACGGTTACAATTCAATAGAAAGGTTCACGTAAATAGGAAGGTTCAGTTGAAATAATGAAGTTCAACTATTATGGAACATAAAATATTTTCAGGAATTATAGAAGCAATAGTTCCATAATAAATTTCGATTTAGGAGTATGAAAGAAAATAATATCCCTTACCGTAGCAGGTTTGATTAACAAAAGGTGAAGGAAATTAATACAAAGGGTTATTCACCAACAGGCGGCAATCCGCTCCGTAAGGTTATTCCCACAATTTAATAGAATTTGAGTACAAAGAGTTATTCACCAAACAGGCGGCAATCCGCTCCGTAAGGTTATTCCCACAATTTAATAGAATTTGAGTACAAAGAGTTATTCACCAAACAGGCGGCAATCCGCTCCGTAAGGTTATTCTCAGAGATTAATAATGAATGAATACGAAAGGTTATTCACCAACAGGGGGCAATCCGCTCTGTAAGGTTATTCCCACAATTTAATACATGGAAATAAAAGACACGTCTTATGAGTAAGGAAGAAACAATATTATTATCGAGAATCAAATAATGATAATCCCTTACCATAGTATGTTTGAATAATGGAAGATGAAAAAGATGGTATCCCTTACTTCAACACGTGACTGGATATTGATTTAAATGAGGTTGATTAACTTGAACAGTACACGTATACTTATAGATCTTCACAAATACTCAAGATGACTTAAGCACACTTAGAGAGAACTTTCACAAGAAGTATTTAGAGAGAGAAAGAAAGAACAAGTAAGGAAGTTTATGAAAAATCCTTAAGTTAAGGCTTCTATTTATAGCCAAAAATCTTATCATTCATTTAATCTAAACCATTCATTTAAAGATCATCTTTTAATCTACACCATCCATTTCAAATATTATATTATCTTTAATCTACACCATTCATTTCATATCACCTAATAATCACATAACTTTATATTATAAACAAATCAATTTAATTATTCAACAATAATTCACACTTTAATCTACACCATTCATTTCATATCACCTAATAATCACCTAACTTTATATTATAAACAAATCAATTCAATTATTCAACAATAATTCACACTTTAATCTACACCATTCATTTCATATCACCTAATAATCACCTAACTTTATATTATAAACAAATAACTTTATCAATTCAATTATTATGACTAATTGTTATAAATACAGTATAGTTAGCTCTTAGATATCAAGTCAATAAATTAATGAAATACAACTGTTTAAATAACATCATAATAGAGATAACAATAATGTAAAATAAAGCATACGTTACTGTGTAATGACAATTATTGATTCAATAATGTGAATTACTGTGCATATGTTACTGTGACAATTATTAGGTTCAATAATTTTAAAAACAGTGCAACAACAATTATTGACTCAATGATATAAAATACAGTGTAATGACAATTATTAAATCAATAATGCAAAATACTGTGTAACAACAATTATTGAATTGATAATATAAAATATTATGCAGTGACAATTATCGATGAAATGATGCGTAACAGTTACGGTGTCAATTATCAGACCAAAAATATGAGACACTATGCAATACCGTGTGTTACTGTAGAGTACCGAGTGCTACAGAAAATACCAATAACTATCGTATGCTACTATTCTTTTATCACCGGTATTTTAACAGTTCTGTTGACTATTTTTATTTAAAAAGGTTATTTCTGTCGTTTTCTATATCCGACAAATATTCCGATGTGGGGTCCACCAATAATTTGTTATTTCGGCGCCGTCGGACCAAACGAATATTCCCCGACCAAACGAATATTCCCCGACAAAGCGAATATTGTCCGACAACGTAAAATTTGCACATAACATCCTTAACTTTTAACTTTATCGATTTAACCACTTACTGTTTCAAAAAAATATATATACGAAGAAAAATTAAATTTTGTATTTCATAAAATTCGGGGTCTTACAACATTCACATATTCAAACACATGTCTATATACTAACACAAAAATTATTTTCATTATTTTATATATCTTTATCTTATAGATTCCATTATCACTATAATTACTGATCTGATAAATATTTTATTAATTTAAATATTTTCTCAATAATAAAATTAGATTCATAATTTATTTTTTTAACTTTATTCGAAACAGTAACATAAAGGCATAAAAACTCTCATATTTAATTTTAAATCAAATTATTTATAAAAAACAACAACAAGAACAACGAAAAACAAAAACAAATGGCATTCACATATTCAAACACATAGTCCTTCATATTTAATGCGGTGCAACCTTACTCCTGCGTAAAAAAATTTGTCCCATTTGTGTAGTTTTCTAATATTATACCTTCTATATAATTATATCGTTATACTATACATATTTTTTCCTCCAGCGACCTCACTTAAGGCATTAAATGCCAAGCACTTACTACAATTGCCTTTCCTCCGCTTTTCTAGCTATTCTCCCTTATCACAAAGTCTTAACAACTTCATACTTTTAAAATTTTCATATATTAACACAAACATTATTTTATATATCTTTATCTTATAGTTCCCATTATCACTACAACTATCGATCTGTTTAATATATTTAAATATTTTTCTCAATAATAAAATTGGATCCATAATTTATTTTTTTAACTTTATTCGAAACAGTAACATAAACGCATAAAAATTCTCATATTTAATTTTAAATCAAAATATTTAAATAAAAAAAACTACGGAAAAAAAACAAATTTTCTAATGTTAAATTCATTCTCACAAAATTAAATTCAAATTGAAACGTATCTTTTAATATTGGTAAAAGATCACATACAACCCGAATTGAAACGTGTCTAATCTTTTAAGATTTTCAAATTGAAACATATCTTTTATACTATTCTGTTATGTAACTCACACTACACACACTTTCGTAATATATATTACTATACTATTCTTATATTATTCTTCTATATATCACTGTTCTGCTATATAATATTTGCTATATAGTAATATTCTGTTATTCTTTTTACCATAATTAATTTTTATTACTACTACATTTAAATTTCTATTTATTTATACCTCTTTGTTGTCTGCCTAAATAACAACAGCCTTGGTGTTGCAAGCAATAATATCCCTGCAATAAATCATTTATCCAGCCATAGCACATTGTCTATTACAGATGAATTCCTACAAAGCTTTGATAGGAAAACTATTGATGAAATAAAATATGCTATAGAGGTAATACATTTTCTTTAACACCCTACTTTACCATCGCATAAATACATTGTTTTCTTATTTACTTCTATTATTTCCCTATTAAAAAAATTAGGAGTCAATGTGTGTGGTACTTGCTACTATTCTTTGCATAGAAACCGAATATAATTGGTTTTACAATTCATGTAAAAAATGCCGGAAGAATGTCAAACCTGACAATGAAAAATTTTGGTGTGATAAATGTTGTGACTATGTCAAATCTGTTATACCAAGGTATAGAGTATAATCTAACTTATGTTCATATTATGCCCAGCCTTTTATTACTGTCTAATTTGGTCAATCTAATTTTTTGTTATAGATTCAAAGTTTAGGTAAAAGTAATGGATGATACTTCCAGTACATCTTTTGTTCTTTTTGATCGTGAAGGCCAACAAATAATAGGAAAATAGGCTTATGAACTGCGTGAGCGTTTGCTTAAGGTAAAATTAAAGTTTACAATGTTACAAAATATTTGTTGTATAAAATCTTAAACTTATGTACAAAACTGCTTTTAATTCATATTTTTAAAAATGTGTTAAAAGGATAGAGACTCTGATTGTTTTCCAGATGAGCTCAATTCATTGTTGCACAAGAGATTTCTTTTCAAAATACAAATTTCATTTTATAATTTGAAGGCAAATCATACGATACACACAGTGGCTAGAATGATTGACGATGAAAAGATAATTGAAACGTACGCAAACTTATATGATGGAACTCAGGTATTGTTATCGCAATACTTATTACCACGTTTCTTTAAATTATTCACAATTTTCCCACAAGGGGAATCGTTACCTGATGTTGTCACTTGTGTCACGCCTATAAGCAAAAGGCCTATACATTCAACCAGCGATGAAGATGTACAGGGATCTCAGTCAATTGCTATTGAAATGTCAACCAACAAAATGCAAAAGAATATCAAAGTTGAGAAAGATGACAACAATACTGCTTCAAATTAATTTGAACCATTTACTCATTTTACATATTTTATGTAAATATGGTTTTACAATTTACCAATTCCTGACGACTTTTATTATAATTGTGTTTGGGATGTTTTGGATTATTTGAATGAATTTTTTTTCAATTTATTGATGATTATTATATGATTCGACTATCAATTTTTTTCCAATTACGATCCATTGAAATGTCATCTCATTCATTGCTGATGTTGCTAACCCAACCTAATGTACTTTTTTCAGGGCTTGAATGGCCAATAGATACGGTGATTGTATGCATACTGTGATAATATATATAATGATGTAATAAGACTTCCAATGAATATTTGGTTGAAAATTGGTGCAGATGGTGCATTTTGTTTTTTTCACTAAAAGTATGGAATGCATTTAACTAATTCAAAATTAATAATTTAGGATATAAATCGATTATTTACTTAAACTTAAATGCGTGTCTATAGTTTTATTTTTGGACAATTAAATCAACTTTTTGTTTTGAATAGACACCACACATGCACACACGCACACACTACCGTTATGTCATATCCTAGCATTTGGTGATCAGATTAATTCTATACTTGGATATGTATTTACGTACAATTTTTTACCCAAGTCTATGTAACATAAGCTATCAAAATTTAAAATTCCACAACAATCTACCATTTTCTTATTATATTTTAATTTATTAATTGCATATATAAATTTATTATTAACAACATGAATAATTCCGCTACATCGCGCGGGTTTGAATCTAGTTAATACCATAACTTCGACAATTTTTTTTTTTATATATAAATTTGTGCTACATTATCGTTGGTCAACAAGAATGGTTTACTTTGTTCATGAATCTCATAAAGTAAAGGATGATTAAGTTTTTAATCTTTGGACAAATCACATTTTTATCAGTTTACATTATAAGGGTTATTGAATCTGAAGAGTCATTACTATTCCATGTAACATTTTTTAGTTCCTTATAAGTAACATTCACTAAAAAAATATTTTTATTGCCATTAATTTTTTTAAAAGAAAAAATATTTTTCAATATGTACATTTTCAATTGATTTTAAAACCGAAACCGCACTCAAATAAAAATGCACCGCATGTTTTAAAACCGCACCTTACGGTTTCATATGCGATATTGAATTTATCAAACTGCATTTAAGCAGTTTTGAGTGCGGTTCAGATTTCAAATTGCACCATGTTTTGCCCTAAATTGACGACCTTAAAGGCTTGTCACATTAGTCTTACCATTAGTTTGTCACATTTAATCACAATTTTTACTAATTCAAGTTTAATTTGTTTACTAAAAAAAATTAAATATTGAACTCAAACTTGCTTGTTTATAACGAGTTAATGACCTACGAAGCCAAGTTAAGCACTGAGTTGCTTATAATTCTTTTTTTTTGTAATACAATTAATATACATATATATATTTTTAATAATATAGAATTTTTTAATTACAATCAGATTAATTTGATATTCGAGTTTACAGTTTATTTTAAAATATTATTTGAATCACTGCACTAACCGTTGAGATTTAATATAATTAATATTTATATCGGTGTATTAAATATGAAAAAACCCCACTAAAAATGTGAATTATACGAGAACCTTAACAATTCAAAAGCCCAAGTTAATATAACTACCAAATAATGTCATTAATAAAATCTTTTTTTAAGAACAATAGAATTTCTAATAATTAGTGTAAATATAAGTCAAAGATGTAAATATTTTTTCTATAAAATTAAGCAAAAACAAAAACACAGCAATTGGTGGCTAATGTATCGAGTAGATTTTTACTGCATTTGACCGAAATGGACGGCGCTTGTTAGGTTTTCGTATCAGGTGGAGGCCGGTAAACCTCGAGCGACGAGAGCTTGGGATATCGACGAACAAGAGAGATTAGAGAAGTGAAATCGATCGAAGATGGCGCTGTCATCGTGGTTGTTGAATCCATCAAAGAACTTTCTCGCAGCTATGCACAAAAACTCTGTCTCTAAAAGTCTCCGCAAATTCGGTAATTGACCTTCCTTTCTTCCTCATTTCTGTCCCTATATATCTCTATAAATAAACTTGTCATGTATGTATTTGGATGTTGAATTTGGTAAAAATTAGGGTTGAGATTCGAGGATCTGTACGATCCGTATGAAGATTTGGACATCAAGGAAGCGCTTAAACGCTTGCCTCGTGAAATCGTTGATGCCAGGAACCAGCGGTTGTTGCGTGCCATGGATCTGTCCATGAAACACGAGTATCTTCCCCAAGATCTGCAGGTGTTCTCTCTATATATGTATTGATTACCTTAGTTTTTGTATGCAAATTTGTGTTTAGAATTTAGAGTGACTAAGTGAAACTTGTTTGGGTTCAAATTATAATATGAGAATTGGGAAAACCTTAGAGAGGTGTTATATAAGCAGAACTTTTTTAGTCACTGACTCTGGACAATGCTAGGAAAAAACTGTAATGTTAAAACATTTTTGAGCTTTGTGAACTTCTCTTTAAACTAAAGTTTAGCAATATAATTGATAATAAAATTTCTCTCAGTATATTCAACAGACTAGTGTTCAGTACATGTATAGAATTGGTGACTTGGAGTAGAGGGAATCTGGATAAGAAAGTCATTAAGAACTAGTTAGACCTAAGAATTACTTTTATCTTGTAAATTATTGATTAAGCTTATTCTTGTGTCTGTTATTTGTATGCAGGCAATGCAGACGCCATTTAGGAGCTATCTTAAAGATATGCTGGCCCTGGTGAGTGCTTTTGGGAAACTAGGTTTTCAACTTTTCTTTTTTCTTTTCTTGGTTTTCTCTTGGTTGCATGTGTTGTTCTTTTGTACATTTTCACATTTTGTCTTATTTTCAAGATTGATTTTTTGAAGGATCGTATAAATTGCCATCTGTCAAGCACTTTATCAATAATAGATTCAGCTTTGAGTATGGTCTCTTGATACTAGAACTTTCAGTGTCATGTACTTGCTATATGATCTGTATTCGAGCCATATTGTTTCCTGTCTGTAACAACAAGCCTTGTAAATGAAAGACTCACCAATTACAGTTGCGTGATACTTATGGTATGCTAATGGATAATGGGTTTATATAACAATCTATGCTACTACATGAAGGGAAGCAATAGTGCAATACTCCTACATCTTGTGGACAATTGGGGACTGTTAGGATACCAAAGTACAAATTCCATAAAATAGCCTTTGATACAGAACAATAAGTAGCAAGATGAAAAATAATGAAAAGATAGATTTTTACTGATATTTGTAGAGAATCGGTCACTCCGCAGGATGTCTTGGGGTCACTTCACGAAGATTACTCGCATCCTCAAACAAAGAGAGAGAACGGAAATCACTCAAAAAATTTCAATAATCAATCGTCTAAATAGTTATTATCTAGTAATAATATAGTAACAAAATAGTTTTTTTTTTCCAAATATAAGTAGAATTATTAGTACCTTTATTTTTGCGGTCCCATCACCATTGCATCCATATTCGGCAAACATTATACCCCAATTGAACACATAATATACATTCCCTCTAAAATTTTGTCTACATCCAAATCTCCTAAAATCATGCCTTGACCTACGTAACCCACCCATTTCCCATTTCCCATTTCCCATTTCCATATAGTTATCAAAAGAAAAAGAGCACACTAGTAGTGTGTGCATTGGTTACAAGGGTACACCACTTGAGCCTGCTAACAATAACTTCCTCCTAGTCGTCATTGAAAAGGAGCTGAGAAATTGAGAAGCAACTGTGCAATAGTCATGTCTAGATCAAGTACAACTTCCGCCCTAGACTCTTCTGCATTAGTTCCTTTTTTTATAATAAGTTAATTTGTTAAATTTGAAGGAATTAAATTATAAACTTAACACCCATATGATTTATTTTATTAATCTAGCTATTATAGCGTAAGAAAATGTGTACTCTTTAACTTTTGTAGTAAGCATCTATTCACGGAGCTTATATGACGAGATTACCCTTGTTATAGTTCCTTAATCTTCTACCTCTTCTATTCCATCACATTTGCTTTCTACCATCTTCCATCTTATCAAGAAGTTTTAAATGAGAGGGCACTAAAGTAAGCGTTTCTGAACTTCATCTCTGTTACTTCTCATTACCTGTCGAATATCTGAAACACTGGACATTGACCATTTTTTGTTCTTCCATTTGTCTCTTCTCTACTCCCACAGTGCAAACCAAAAGGGGGCAGTTTCCTCTTATTTCGTTTTGATTCACGTTCTTATCTGTTATTTTTTCTCCTACTACTTAAGTTTCATTTTCTTTTGAATCTGTTGATTTAATTTTTAGTTTGCGAATGTAATAGGTTAATTTCTTTGACAATGTAACTGTAGTTTCAGATTCAGTTTTTTCTCTTGCATGGTCTGATGTCTGGATTCACTAATTTGGTCCTTGTCGTTTTACACCAGTCCTTGTGATCAAATTACATCAAATATGACAAAATAACATAAAACTACAAGAACCCATTTACATATTTTGTGTCCCATACTCCCATTCATTCAATCTCACTCACACCATCAAGGTCTAAACTTGTTAAAATGTAACTTTTTTGCTCTAACCTATTTACCTTATATATCTCTTTACTCCACTCGCTCTCTGAGAATTTATGGAGGTGATGGTGACCTCTGGCTAGCATAATACACATAGAAATATGCTGTAAAGTAAATTTAATGGGAGGACCTTCTCTATATGGCTTATTTTTTTCTCTCATCCTGTGAAAGATTGATTATAGGAGATTTATAGATTTTTACCACTATATAGCTAGTCTTTTGGGGAGGTTTCCTACATTTGGCTTGTTTTCTCTTTTTGCAGGTACAGAGGGAGAGAGCAGAACGGGAAGCATTGGGAGCATTACCCCTCTACCAGCGCACAATTCCCTAAATACATCATTTCTTATGCTGCAATTGGTCTTGATTAAAATATAATCTTCTCTAGTTAATAAGTGAATTATTTGCGGAGAGGTGCTCAGGACTACAAAAGTTATATGAAGTGGATCTCTTGTTAAGGCTTTCCCCCTTGAACACTGTTTGGTTCATTGCGAATAATTGTTTTTTGAATATTTGGTTTGAAATTCTTTGCTTATATAAATTTCTTCCTGGGTCAGCCTTACATGGTAGGTTTCGTTTTCCAATTCACCCCATAGTTTATTTTGGTACATACCAAATTATTAAACCCAATGAATGTGTCTGGATCAGCCTTACAATGTAGTCTGAGATTTGAATGTCTCTGGGTTTTGGTTTTACAGATATATAGTTGTAGTTATTCCGGAAGGGAAGCTAGAAAACTTTGGCTATTAATTATTTGTGGAATGCCTAACACACGGCAAACTTCCTATTTCAAGAATAGTAGGAGAGAACCAAGTAGTGGGTAGTTATTTTGCAAGGTTTAGGGTAATTTTTGTGACAACGCTACAGAGATAGAAGACGGCGAGGCAGAGATGGAAGAGATAAAAGGCGGGAATAAGAAGCTACGTCGCCCTCCTTTTTGATCATATGACCATACCCGGTCCGGTGCTTTGTTCTTTTGATCATATGACCGTACCCAGTGCTTTGCCTATAGTTGGCTACTTGGCTCAAGGAGTACTAAAAAGGGTGTTAACGGTAGGTGGACTTCTGCGCTGCGGGTAATGAAAAACTTGAAAAATGAAGCCCATTCCTTTGAATGTATATTACAAGCTCTGTTCCAATCAAAAAACTAAAATTTATAAAGTCAACTTTCGAAATCTTAAAAATGAAAGTTGATATTAATTTTAAGTTCAGTTAAAACAATTGTATTTATTTTAGTCTTTCTTTAATAAATTAAATGTTTAGTTTTAACCTCTTAAAAGTCAAATTGATCATTTTAAAAATTAATTTTTGTTACCAACTCAATTATGCTTTTTATTTGAAATCTGTAAAAAAAAAAAAAAACTTTAATTTTGTCTGTTTTTGTTCTGGAAAAGTTATTTTTAAACTAAAGAAACAGATGAAATTTCTTTCAATTAAGAAAATTTAAGCTGATGTCAAAACTCCCTCCCGTTGAATATATATGTTAGCTAGATAAAGAAAGAGAAACAACAAGTCTGGACTTGGTTTTGGTTTCTAACATGAGTAGCCGGTGGGCCGTCACGTGCCTAAACAGTGGGCACAATCTGTTTACAAACTTTGAACTTTTCATTGACAGCTGTTGTATGTTTTTAACTCGTTTAAAGAGGGCCCCCCACCTCTTCTTTTTCTTGTTTGTTTATCCAGCCCTCCCATGACTCATGAGCTTTTCTTTACGTTTAACACCGTATACTACCCGACAACATTGGGTTGGATAAGGGCACACCTCCGCTTTTCTCTATCTCGATAATATTTAAAATTTATGATAAAGATATATCTTATCATTGTAGTCTTATATTTATGACGATGTATCTTTATCATAAATTTTAAAAATCGTCGCTATAATTTTTTTTTATTATAGAGTATAAATATATTAAAAAAATTTGTTCGTTTAGTTATAATTTATTTTAAATATATTTTATTTAACTCACAAATACAATATTAAATTTCAAACGAAATGTATTAAAAATATAGCACTATATTTAAAAGTCTAAATACTATTGTCATAAACGTTAGTAGTAACAAACTCTATAGTTTATTTTAAAATAAAATTTGAATGAGCATCAAACTCGAGTATACTTGCTCTCTGTTCACATGAGGGGTTAATTGTGTAGTAAGTTGGTAACTGAAAGGGAAAAGGAGATGAATTAATTAGTTGAACTTAATTCCATTCTTTATTGAAATAGTTTCATTTTTTATGCACAACTTATTTGTGAAATTTTTAATAATTTTGAATTCTGATGTTAATGTGTTATTTTATTTCTTTTTATTTAGAAATTGATTACTATAATTTTGTATATAGAAATGGATAAAATTAATTATAAAATTTTTGTTTTAAATTATAATATTCATAAGAAGAAATAAACGAAAAGGACAAAATAGCCTTCGTTGACAACTACGAACAGCTCAAAAGTATAAAATTGTACAAAGATAATTATAAAATAAAAATCGTAGAAAGACTAGAATGAAATTAAAGGAAGAGCACATTAAATAACATAATTATTTTGCCTTTATTTTTAAGTACGTACAACCACAGAGTCAATCTCTCACTACAATGATCTAAATATCATGCTCCTTGCCGACATGGGTGGAGTCTGAATGTTAGTTAGTGAGCTCAATGGGAGTGGGGACGTGTTACTCTCTCCGTTAGATAGATTTTATTTTTAAGTTAATTTATAAAATAATAAAATTTTAAAAGTAACAAATATAATAATTAATAATATCATTTTAGTTAGTATACGATAATTATATTTGTTTGATTTAAAATTAAATTAATTATACAGACTTTGAATATTAAAATATAATCTAATTTTTGGAAGAAAGAAGTACTGCTTCTTTTGATTTTTTTAATTATGTGTTAGTTGTTGTGACTAATTTTGTATTTGTATTCTCAACCCCCGCTAAAATTTAAAACTGAGAATTAATAAATTTACTTTGGTAAAACAGAAAACTAATCCGCTCTAATTTATCCAAGGCACAGGTATTATTATTTACCACAGTAAAATAAACATATTAAACAAAAAGAAGCCAAACTACAAAAATTGTACAATCTTTTATCCGCTTTACTCTTTAAAACCCCATTTTTTAGACATAGCGGATAAGCACAGACACTAGTAAGCCGTGAAGTACTCGCATCCTAAACCCACAGTAACCTTCTCTTCTACCTTTCTCAACATCTATCTAATCCATATTTCACTAAGAAATGGCTACTGGCCTTCTACCCTTCCGACCTGCCGGAGTTCGAGCTTGTGCGACGCCCGGCAGTCGGAAACCTGAATCGCAAAGCCTGAAAAGTTCATCGCCCAAGTGGTGGACCCCGCTGTTCAGCTGGTCCTCCGAACCGGACTACATTGACTCCGAAAACGACGCCAACAACAAGTACGATCTCTCCGCCAAAGCTGAAGCTAAGCCGGACTCGGATCTCGGACCGATGCCGATGAGATCTCGAATTGCTCCGGGGAGTTTCACAGAGGAGAAGGCAAGAAAGCTCCGGATGATGACCAAGGACAAGGCGTTTCATGACGCTATGTATCACTCGGCTATCGCCTCTCGGCTCGCTTTGGATTACTCCGACCGGTCCGATCCATGAGTCTCCGCCGCCGGCGTCATTTCCGGCGAGATTAGGATTGCGTTTTGGCCCCGTTTTCTACCGATCAGACCAAACTTTCTGCTTACTTTTTATTTTCAATCTTTGTTCCTTAAAAATAGTTCGAAGTGATATAACCAATCAATGTGTGTGTATATTTGGTCGTCGTGTATAAAGTTTGATGTTCGTGGTGTAATAATGCAATTATTTTAGTTTGTATTGCATTAATGGAAACTCCGAAACGGTTGATCTGTGATCGACGGTGATGGCTTTGTAAATTAATTTTATTTCAGTTCAAATACTTTGGAAAACGATGGTCATCAAATTGACGATGCAGATGTTTAGACGGCCGAGATTTGGCAGTAGTTGAGATGAGTGGATGATTAACTACTAATAATAGTATAATATCCTTTGTTTAGTGTTTTGAATGACGAATGTGACGTTCGGACATTGAAATGCAAATATAGTAGTAGACTGAATGATATATATATATATTTTTTTTGATTTAAAGTTGAAATTTTAATAGGTTTATAAATTAAAATTTTAGTAAATTTATAAATATGTTCGGTATTATTTTTATTTATAAATTAAAAATTATAAGTAATAGTTGTGAATATTTTTGATTAATAATAATTGATAAGTGAAGTAAAATATAAAAATTATTAAAATATCTTTTAGTAAAAAAAGTATTAAAAAAATAAAAAAATTTATTTTTGTTATTTCATAATAATTGATCAATTTTAAAAAAATAATTTATAAGTTATTTTTTTAAGCAACAATTTTTTTTAATTTTTTTTTTAAAATTTATAAATAATTTTTTTTTATTCCTAAATAGTTTTTTAAGCTTAATTATTAACCAATTTATAAACACTTTCCGAACAGGCTCCAGTGGTAGTCTAGTCCATTCATAATAATGGTATCTGACTAAGATATGGAGGAAGTTTCCTGATCCTTATCAATGGGGTCTGGTATCTAGTAAGGAATATGCTTTGGTACTATTTAATGTAACTCTAATGTAACTCCCTCATAGCCATTTTTGTAAGAAATTGATATTTTTATGAGTGAATCTCATTTTATTTTTAAAAAATATTAAATTAAATTATAAAAATATTAATTTTAAATAAAATTTAATATTTTCATAAATTAATTTTATATTTTTATAAATAAATTTTATTTAATTTTATAAAAATATTAAATTAACTTATAAAAATATCAATTTTCTTATTTTAGTGAGAAAGAAATACTTTATTTTTTTGTTGTTTATAGGTTTATTAAAAAAATTAATGACTTAATTTTTCCTAATATCTTAAACATTAAATACTAATTTATTTCTCTTTCAACTCGTCAATAACTTTTTACAAGATATCATTGAGATTCTATATATAATTTAATCAATTAAAAAATATATATTAATTATATTTCTTAGTCTATTTGTTTCCTCACATCAATTAAAAAGGAATATAGATTAGATGAAGTGAATATTAGCTAGCTCAACGGTCCCAAAAAAGAAAAGAAAAAAGAGTTTGATACGTCGTGCCCTTATCAAACTTGTCAAGAGCTGGACAAAGAAAACTATCCCACTTTTTTCTAACGCAGTGTTAGGAATGGGATTTATAAAGTTGAGACAACTTAACAAACTAAAATGGTTGAAAATACTTTAGTTTGGACACACAGAATACTCAAAAATTCTTCTAACACTATCACATAATTTCACTTCTTGAATATCATCTTTTATTTTTCCTCCTCTTATGCAATTTAGGTGTTTCGAATTGAATATAAGTTTATTTTTAGGTTCCTTCCTGACCCCCTTCCCCAAGTTTGACCTACGCCCCTGGGATTGGTAATAGTTTAGGTGTTTTTTTAAAAAAAAAACACGAGGAGATCAAAACCAAAAGCAAATTGTAGAACAGAGATTTATTTATTTATTTTTGCTTTGCATACTAATTGCATTATAAATTTAGAAGCAAGTCATGCTTTGTATACTAATTGCATTATAAATTTAGAAGCAAGTATTGATTGACGCCTTTTTCTTTTTTATTATTATTAGTAATATAATCCAAGACTTTTAATGGTCCAAATATCTAACTGCTCCACCGAGAATAACAAAATAAAATGTCACAATTAAAAAGCACCTTATTTATTGGATAATAAATTTACTTTGCAGTAAATAATTATCCGACTAAAACTAATCCACATAAAAAATTACATCCCAAATGTCGATAAAATATTGATGCTGTTACCAGAGAATAAATCTGAATCTGATATGCAAACCGGGTAAATGTATCAACCAAGTAGATTGCTGATCCATGATTGGCCAGTTCATTTGCTTTCGGCATCATATAGATCTGATCTGAACATTTCATTAAGGAAAAACAACCGATACCCATATAATAATATTGAATGTGTTTGCCAACAATTATAGTACATATTTAAGTCGGCACATTTTCATTTCTTATGCTGATACATGAGTAATGTGTATTCCTCCCCCCCCCCCCCCCCCCCCCCCCCCTAAACATCAATATTCGTCTATTCGTAGATACTCAGGCATATAAAGCATTAAAAAGAATTTATTTTTTCTTTTGCAAAGGGGGTTAACTATTATCGCTAAAGTCAGCTGACCGATTCAGCAGAAAGCTACAGACTATTCGCAATGCTACCAATTCCATAAATAAAATGAACCTCATTGCAACAATCCAGCAGGCAGACCTTTCGTGTGATATACTATAATTTGTAAGTGTGCTTTAAACCATATGTAACTAAATTTCAACATCAACCTTTTTTCTAATTAAATTTTTGTAAGTCCCAAATCACCTAACACTTCAGTATAAGTCGCAAAGGGTTAAAAAGGATGCCCTAATTTCCATCACAACTAGTAGTATCTAGTTCGACAGGCAATAAATATCATCATAAGAAACAAAAGTATGCCTAAAAAATTATAGATAAACATATACAACTTTTGTTATCTAAAGTCCTATGACCAGGTAAGCACCAAGTTTGCACAACTCGTAACAAAGAAACTGAATGTCTGATCTTTTAACCATCATGTAACTAAGGTAGTCACTTGGCGATTAGGTTCCAACGTGGAAAGCAAAAGGGTTTACATATTACCCATTCATAATTAGGGAAAGAAAAATTAGCTGTTCCAGAAAGTGCAGACACATAAAAGGCAGATCTACAATACATTTATCTCCCATTGTGCTTCTTTCCAATCGATCATACTCTTAAATATTTGAAAGAAGTGGTCAAATTATCTAATTAGAACAGAATATGATCTAGCAAATGGATTGACTGCAACCAACACTAGCAATACTATCCGATCCACATCCATCTAAGTATCCTTCCTTAAACTCTTGGCCCATAAAAACTTCAAAGTTCAAATTTTGAGGAGCACTCCACAACTTTGAAAGGGGATTATTTCACTACATGCATCTCTAGTCAATGGAAGCGAATATGCTTTTGGTGTAAGCCTGATTTCCAAAGCAACCCCCAGACCAGTAGACGGGGCCAACTAGAGTATGAATCATTACCGTTTCCAGATAGATTGAGTTGTTGAGGTTTCTGTTGCATTAAAGTTTAATGCAGAAGAAAAAATAAAACTGAAGAAAGTTTCAAACTTGAGATGCCTTTAGATATAATTATATAAACAGCCTAGTTCCCGGAGGTACTCGATAAGATTAGAAAGTTGTCCAAAATAGATTCCTCTATAGTTCAACAATCCCAACACACACAAAATCAAAGGTAATAGTAACTACATTCTGAACTGACTTGACCACATGAAATATAGCCCTCATCTAAGAAATAAATATATCGCACTATCAGGGAACTGAGAATCAGGCATTCTGCATCATTCCCCTTCCATAGTAACACATGAAGTGAACTCTCTTTTAATATCTATTTATTTTTGGAGAAGTACCAACACACTAGGAATTGCCTTTTAACGAGAGTTCTACTCAACTCAATAAAAACTTTTTATCCCAAACTAGTTGGGGTACGCTGAAAAAGAATCCCATATAAAATAATGAATAGAATTTCAAAATAGAGGGGCTTTAATGAGAGTTGTGGATTAAAGCTTTGCCTTCAGATGAACCAAGAAACAATATTGGATGGAAAACAAGACTAAATGATCAGAATAGTTAAATGACTATAAACGAGGGGAGAAAACCTCTCCAGTATAGTGGCCCTAATGTTGAGGTTGAATCAACAAGTATGCATCCTACAAAATAAGGTCAAAGACATCACTTAGCTTATCATTCTTTAGATTCTGACCCAAGATTGCATTGCATGAGGACCAACCCTAACATAGAAACTCCTAATGCATGTCCTAGTCGAAGTAAGAAGGTGATGAAAAATGTGCACAAGAAACAAATAAAAACGTGGAGACTGATATTTGATATTTAGACTAAGAAAATATATAATCTGGTGTCTAAGACATGATCTTGTCCCCACAAATGCTCCCTGCTCTACCCTTTTACTTTAAACAGATTAATTAGTTTCGTGAGATATTGTTATTAAATTCCATAACCAATAAGATTTCAGAACACCGTGAGATTCGGTTCCTTTCCCTTTTTCATATTTCCAGCAAAATGACGATACAAGTTCTTCTCAGTTTTGTATTCAGATAGACAAAAATAATTCTAAATTGTGAATTCAACTTAAAACACTCCCTTTCCGGACTCTGGTTGCCACCCTACTCAGAACCTGATCAGTTGAAAACTTTTTCAACTACTATATGCATCGAGTCCTGTTTTACTATTCTGCTATATTTTGAGCAAAAGGCAAAGTATTGTAGCTTACTTACATGAATATCAAGTTAAAATAAAATTTCAATTTTAATGAGAAGATGATGCAGCTTTAATGCTAAATTCTATCCTTCCACATCAATCAAATTCACATAAAAAATGAAATTTGAAACAATAATATGTAAAGAAAGGATACACCAAGTAAGTTCCATGAGCAAATGCCCCAACCAACACACCGAAGAACAAACGATCCCTCAGAACCGGTTTATGCCGCAGCGTTAGCCGAACTGAAAACCAAACAGCACCCGGGTAAAAAAAAATGTTTAACAAACAAAACAAATGTAGAAAAAACATCAGTTTAATCAACAATTATGCAATCAAATATTTAAAAAGAAAAAAAGAAAAGCAACTTACTTAGAGGAAGAGCAGGGGCGTAAACTAGAGGAACCAAAAACTTGAATGGAGCTGATTTTCTTTGTTGTCTAATTGCAACCTCCCTTCAAAAACAAATTCACGCATTCAATTTCAGATTTACATATATGATGCAGACGAATAGATAGATTTACAAGAATATAGTTTACAGGACTTACTGGTTGTAGGGATCCGACGACGATGAAGCCATGGCATAAAGCAGTCTCGACTTTGATGGTGTTAAAATTAATTTTGTGTTCCTCTAATACAGCGGTCAGATGAAATTGGGGTCTATTGAGGTCGGCGCTATTTTAGCTTATCCTCGTTTCCAAACACTTTCTTTGGTAGGAAACTCAAGACGAGGTAGGTTTTTTCAGTATTTTAGTTAAATATATATTTTAATTTTAACTTATTAAAATTTCTATAAACAACAATAATTTTGTAAACGACAGTCAAGAATCTCTCATAAACGTTATAAAAGACATCAACAATTTCACATTTATAATTATAATACTCCATTCGTCACATATTATTTGATTATTATTAATTTTTTAAAATTAATTAAAAAAAATTTTAAACTCAAAATTTATATAATGTTTTAAAATTTAATTAATACAACGATAAATATTATAAATTATTTAAAAAATATTATTTATTATAATTTTTGTTATTTTATAATTTTAATGATTTATTTAATTTTAATTTTAAATTATTTTAAAAATAATAATAATAATTAAATAATTTAAAACAAAGAGAGTATATCAATAAAACACTAACCTCGTAAAGGATTAAATAAAACTTCATATTTAGGAAGAATTACAATTTTATACAATAGTGGTGAGAGTTAAATTTGATAAAAAGAATCTTAAAAATCTCAATTTTAATAATAGGCTAATGTCTTTTTAACAAATTGTTCCAAGTATAAGATAAGATATTACTTTTAATTATCTTTTCTGCCAAAAGTATTAATTTTAATTATCAGGAGTACATTTTTTTTCCTTGGTGTCAATTATACGATAAGATATAATTTTTTGTTTAGTATATGATCTAATTATTTTGTATATTTAGTATCTTGGCCCTTGGGTGATTTATTTGTCTAATTTTCAAATTAGAGTTCTAAATCAATTTGTGCTGCGAGCACTATTTTTCAGTTAATATTAAAAACTTGTCATGTGAGTAGTTTATCGCGTCACATATGTTACAAATTCACCTATAGTTCATTTGCATTTAACCCTTATATTATCATATAAAATAATAGTCTCAAATAATGCTATATTAATTGAGGACATCGTATGTGATTGATTATGATATACACTACTCTATTTGTTTAATTTTATATGTTGAATGTTGATTTAAATGAATAATAATTAATGATTTTATTTTTTATATTATTTCTAAACATTAAATACAATTATTTTTTAAATAAATTTTTAAAAAGTAATATTAAAATTTGATATTTAATTTAATAAATTAGATAAAAGATTAATTATATTTTTTAATTTACGTAATTATTTATAAAGCGTCAATTAAAAAAAATGAAGAAAAATGATAATTTATCTTATTTAACACTACATTATTTGATTTGAAAATCAAAAATTTAAAAGCTCTAACATTATTATTCATGTAAATGTGTCCCCAAATAAGTGAAAAATTTAGAAAGAATTGGTGAACAAAAAGAAAATAAAAGCTAGAAAATTAAATTGCTTTTAAATTTCGTATATTATGGAAATTATCGAGTACGCACTCGAGACTAGGAGTAAAATCGGACGGACTAAATTAAAAGAGTGGCGCCAGCTTAAATTTCAAGCTACTCAGAGTTTGGGCCTTCTTAGACAACACGCCTTCCGCTCCCGCTCCCGCTCCCGTTCCCTCTCTTTGAATTCTACATCGCCGCCTCCCTCCCTCTAACTGCGCCTGCATAGTACAGAAGCAAGCAGCTACTTTCAGAAACAAGCCATCAAATAGAATGGTAAGTTTTACTAATTCGTTTTCTTTCTATCCCTCTCTCTCCATATATTTCTATATATTTACGTTTTGTTCAGTTATGGTGTTTGTATGATTGCCATGTTATCTCAATGTTGCACCAATAGATGTTATGCGTTTCTAGGATTTTGAAATCATCGTCCCGTTCTCCATCTCTCTATTCCGATTAGTTAGTTAATTTTCGTGGAAACAATTCCTATTAATTATACTAGTATAGTATTAAAAAATATAAATTTTGCAGAATATGGGTAAAAAAAGTATAAGAGAAGGAGTTAAATTGTGATAGAGCTTTAAGAGAGCAGTTATCTTTACTGATCTCCCGTTATATAATAGATATGTTTGTTTAAGCCTTGGAAATAATATTTTATCTATTTTATAAATCTGATGATATCATTGTTTTCTGTTTCCAGGCTCTACCAAATCAGCAAACTGTTGACTATCCGAGCTTTAAGCTTGTGATTGTTGGTGATGGAGGAACTGGTATTTATGAATTCATTTTTTTTATTAGTTTTTTCGGCTGCCTTTTTAATCCATTGGTTAGTTCTATGAAAACGAACTTTAATCAGTCTCTTGTTTTTCTGAAATTTACAATCTTGAAGCTTTTACTATTATTAATTAATCTTTTGAGATAGTAGAGGTGGTGATGCCATATTACCTCAATTTTTGCCTTTGGAGAAGTAGAATTAGTATTGCAAATAACTTGTTCTTTCTAAAAGTTGTGCCAAGACAAATTCGTAGTTGGAAAACCAGGAGAATTGTGTGGTTTCAAGTCTTTTGCCTTATGAAGCCGTTTTTAAATTAGTGCTCTTATTGATTCTGAACAATGCAGGTAAAACAACTTTTGTGAAGAGGCATCTCACTGGTGAATTTGAGAAAAAATATGAACGTAAGTTTCTTGATAACACCCGAATTCTCTGTAGGCCTTGGTTATGGTTCTTGCCTGTTTCCTGTCATTTATATACATGTAGTGATTTAGTATTATTCTGCACATTCTCTTATATAGCCACCATTGGAGTTGAAGTTCACCCATTGGACTTCTTCACAAACTGCAGGAAAATTCGTTTCTACTACTGGGATACAGCAGGGCAAGAGAAGTTTGGTGGTCTTCGAGATGGTTACTAGTAAGTGATTGCCAAGAAACTTATTTAAATTCTGATAATATTCTGTGTTTGGTAACATAGGGTCTATCAAATTCTTAATTCTACAAAAATTGTGAATATCTATCTCTGGGTTCCAAGTGTTGATTGTAAAGTATATTTATTAAATTATTTTTAACTTTCTCCTTTTTTATTTGAGCTGTGTACATATAGAGCTTAGAATCTAAGTAAATTAAGTTTATTAGAGGTTTCCTTTTGATTGCTTGGAGTTATTGATTTGATTTGCGGGCATTGGTTTCTTAGGTTATCTTATACACCTGACTTCTTATGTACGTTTTGTGTATATGGTTTCCCTCCCTCGTATGCTATTTTAAAACAAGTTTATTTACTTATCAATGAAAAGAAAAGAATTGTCCTGCACATTGAGTTTTTATTATTTTTGGCTTTATGCTCTTAAAAGGTAATTTCAAACTTAATGAGAGGGAATTAGATGACTCAAATGCATCATGTATTTTTTTTTTCTTTTTTTGCCTTTAGTTTTATGTGATTTACTTCCATTCTTAACTGTGTTTCGATCCATAGCTTTGTATATTGCTGCGTCTTTCTTTGTAATCATGCTGCTATATAGCGCATTTGGTATAATAATAAAAGTTCTATTAGCTGTTTGGTTGTTTCAATATAAAAGCATTTTTAGGAAGAGTACATATCATGTTTTTCAAACTACTCTGAAATACTTGCCAAAATATCTTTATGAAGCTATTTTATAATTATTTACCACACTATTTGATGATTCCATCCACAACACTTCTTACAAATGTAGTTATAGAAGTCGCTAAACACGCCCCATGGAATTGGGCATATTATATGTTTCATGATATAGTGGTTACATTTTCTTGGGTTCTTTCAGGTAATCAAATGCTTGAGTGTTCATCTCTGAGATTATTCTCAGAGGGTCCGATATTGTATGGGCTATCATCTATTTAAAGTAACTGCCTTTTATTATGAAAAGTCTTACCTTGTGTAAAAGGTTTAATAACTTCCATGACGATATACAGATACACCTACATTTTGATTTTATTGGGACTGTTGGCCTGTATGGGCATTTGGTAACAATGATTGTAGAAAACTAAGTGCAATAAGATTATAAATATTATTATAATCAGGGTTTTGCTGACTGATTCCACCTGTGCATGCTAGATTTAAGAAATGCTTTTACTTCTTTACAGTGAGAATGGTGAAAAAATTATTTGTCAAGTTATTGCCATTCAATTCTAGAATATGATAAATGGACACAATCCATATTAAAATCTATCAGCCTGTTTCTTGACAAAAATTGGCCATTACTCTTTTTTTGACTAGTCAAGATTAGGCCACTACTCTTTTTTTTGACTAGTCAAGATTAGGTCACTATTCTCTATTAGTTTCCGTGGACACAATAATAATCTAGAAGGAGGGGTTGAATAGATCATTAAAACTTTTTCTTTATTATTACGAAAGTATATTAGTTATGATAAGTATAATCAATTCAAGCATAGAGGAATATACTTTAATAACCCCTTCATGATCTCAATTTAGTGATTTAATCTACATTATGGGTAATAGCAGATATAACAGTTATTGTGCATAATGTAAAAGACGTAAAGTAAATTACACAAGAGGTTTAAGTGGTTCGGAGACTGAACAACTCCTACTCCACTCTTCTACTTTAATAAGTAGGGAATCCACTAATTTAGTCACTAAGACAAGGACACTTCGCCCTCCACAAGTCCAGCAAACTTGAGTTGTTTTTAGCTCCTTAAGCAAGGATCCTTTGACCCTCCTCAAGTCCAACAGACATGAGTTGGTTTTAGCCCCTTAGGCAAGGATCCGTTGACCCTCCTCAAGTCCAGCAGACATGAGTTGTATGTTGGTTAGGTTGTGCTGCTAAGATGAACTTTGATCTCCTTCATCTTCAGATGCTTAGCAACTGCTTGTGATCAACCTCTGGATGCTGTTGATGTTTGTCGTTGATGTTCTTTTCCTTTTGGTATTCAGCAGCGACCCATGATCACCTTTGATGTACTGCTGAGTTCTTTAAATAGGCTTTGTGCTCAGTAGTACCTTCGAACACTCTCAGTATGTTCTTCATCATTTCAGTTCAGAGTGTTCTTGATTGATCACAGAGTTGTTCTTCTAGATTTGTCTTCAGCTCATTATCACTCTTGATCTTGGCTTCTTTGGTTGTTCGACTCTTAGAACATATGCCAGTATTTCGGCATTCCTTCTTGTGTTTTTGGTGAAGCTTTTAACCGATAGATTGTATGTTCTTCTTGTTTTTTCTCCACACCTTCTTTCTTTACAGATTTGCTCTTTTGTAGATTTTGAATAATCTTTCCTTTGCAAATCTTTCCGTTGGAACTTGTTTGTTGCAGACTTCTTTATGAATATTTTATTCATTTAGTCAGAGTATTTAATGCTCTGCTGACTCTGACTTAAGTTGCCTTCTTTTTCTCTAGGAAGGGACATGTCAGTCTTGGGTTCTTACCAACCTTTTATAGAGGAGAAAGGTCTTTCAGAGAATACGACTGTTTGGACACAGTCTTCTGTTTTCTTGAGCCTGATGCATGATACTTAAAGTCTTTGCTCTGATACTCAGCACGCCTAAGTCAGTAATATGACATTTCTGACTTCTACTTTAACAGAGGCTTTTAGATGTATTACTGTAGATGTTTTTGAAGTAATCAGCCGCTTATTTTGGGATTATTAGCTTAAGTGCTTTGATGTCTTCAATCCTTGATGACACTTAAATACTCTACGATCGATTCATTTTTAGCTTTTTACTTTTGATCGTAGAGTCATCTGCTGGTTCTGTTATGTAGCTCTACGATCTTACTTAAGTTGGACTGCTTTGGAGATCGTAGACTGGTTGACTGTACTAACTCTACGATCTTATCTGGGCCTTGCTGTCCTGAAGATTTGGTTAAGCTTTTGCAGGTGCTTTATCATAGAGGACTGCTCTATGAACTTCAGGTTTGCTCGTTTTGCTTGGCTTCTATGTCATAAAGGACTGCTCTATGATCTTCAGGTGTAAGTGCTGCTATATCATAGAGGACTGCTTTGCGAACTTCAGTTGCTTTCTCTGCTGCATATTAAAAGTCATTTAAGTCTGGTAGCGTTTGAACATCTTCGACTCAATTCTACGATTGCTTGAACGTTGTACTTCTGCGCTTGCTTTGCCACTCTACGACCTTGCCTATGATGCAGGTCGTAGTGCAATCGTAGAGTGAATGTCTGAACTACTCTGCGATCTCTGTTAGGATTGAATGCTTTAGATGTACTCAGAGATCTTCGTTCATTTTGTTTGATAACTCTATGACAGCCTTCTTGATAATCTTCATGAGGATTGCTGTCTTGACTCTGAATGCTCATGTAGAGGTTGCTCTTTGAATTTGATCGGTTCGTAGACTATTTTTATGGAAATCGTATAGTGACTGACTATATTGACTTTACGATCCCGAGAGTTAGTTTTGCGATGCCGAGACAACTCTACGATCTTCCAAGAAGATTTTTCGATTTGTCGAGTCTTATTCTGCGTTTGCCTGACAGACTCTACGATCTTCTTAGATGACTCAACGATCTTCCTATGAGTGTTTGCATAAGACTTTTTTTTGAATGACGCTTCTCTTTCTCAATCAGTCTTACTGATGAAGTTGGTGCTTGAATCTTCAGCTTGCTTGCAGACCATTCAGGAAATTTTTTCTGATAATCTTCAGGTAGACTGCTCTATGATTTTGCCTTAGAAATGTAAGCGCGTGACTAACTATGTTGATGACTTGCAACCTATACAATTCCGAGTGTAGTCTACGATTCTTTCTTTGACTCTCTTGCCAGACTACTTGTTCTTTGATGCAGTTTTTTTCGATCGTTCAGGCCTATCTATTACAGCTTAATAAGATCAACCTAACAAGTTTGATCTTTCTGTTCATAGTCCTTGTACATTGTGATCTTCTGAAGGACTTTACAAAGCTGTTCATTCATATTGGATCAACCTAACAATCTTAATCTTTTCAATCTAAGTCTTTTGAACATAATATCTAACATCTATTAAGGACTTTACAGCTTTCATCAATGCAGACATATTTGCATATTGATTCATTTATCTTTCATTTAAGCACATCATCAAATCTTATAAAAGAGGAATAACATTCACATGCTTATTCCAAACACTCTCTTTTGATAAGTCAAGGTTAGATCCCTAGTTACTACTATTACTTATGCCCAGAAAACTAGAAAATTTCCAAGGGATCCTCAGCTCTGTAAACAAAAAAATTATCTCTAAATCTAAGCTACTGAAATTAAACTGTAAATAAACATTAAAATGAACTCTACTAGATATAAAAGTTTACCATGCAAGGTCTCAGACTCCCAGTATTGCACTCTAATTTTAAGTAGACCCAAATTCTGAAATTTCATCTTTCAGTTTACTTTACTCCTCCCTTTCTTGAGAAAAATGTACTGATCACAATAATTAGAAACTTATCTAGTTGCATTTGTGGAAGCAGTTATTCTACATATCCTTGATTAAAAAGATTGATTCCAATCTTCTTGGTCCAATTGCTGGGGATGGTTGCACTCCATTCATATAAAAACAAAGAATTGGAATACACATTCTAGTGAAAGCCGTACTTCAGTATCTACGTAATACCTTTGAAAATTGTGTTGTAATTTTTTTATTGTATGCCAACAAATTAATGCTTTTGTAAAGTATTCTCATGTACTGCTCAAATATACTTGCACCTAAGATTTTGAAGGGTGGTCAACATCAGTCAAAGTAATTTATTGATTACTAACAAACATAGTTATCATAATCAAAAATGACACCGTATCATACGATTCAGTTACGATTTGATACAATTATTATAAAACGATATAATGTACAATACTTTTTAAAGTTAGCAACTTACTTGAAAAAGTTTTTATGTATATCCAAAAGAGTAAAAACAAAACTTTTAATCCTTCTATCATTTTAAATAAAGACGTTTTGTAGTGCAAACATATTCTTGATGAGCCTTTAAACACTTTTTAGAGTTTTAAATTCTTCTTCAAAATGTCGCTTTATTATTCAAACGTCTCTTTCTACAAGTAGATACATAAATCTCCACTTGTTAATTAGAATTATTCTTTTTTTGTTTTATAGTTTAAAGGTGAATTTGAATTTGAATTTTCTCTTGTTACTCTATAAAGATTACTAAAATAATATCTCATGAATTAATTTAGAGTATTTTGATTACTATTTAACTTTGAAATTTATTGTCTATAATAATATTTACTTGATTATTTTTATATATAGTCAAGCTAATATTGATTGATTGTCCAATAAATTGTGTGTTTTATATATATTTAAATATATATTACCATATTTTTTATTTTGTTTCTAAATCGTACAATACGATTCATGGTACAATACATGAAACACGATATGGAGATTTTTGATACACGATACGATTCATGATTTGACAACTATGTTAACAAACTTAATTTAGTTTGATAGAGATAATACAGTTGGTGATTAAATTAGGTTTCCTGAAAATTATGGATATGGATGTCTTGTCTTTTATAAATGGATGAAAACTGTCTGGTTCCACTTGTATATTAGAGATAGTATAACAAATTGTGAACTTCTTCGTTAAATTATTTTGCCCATTTCATCTTTGAGAATTAAATTATTATTTTACTATTATTTTCCCAGGTTATAGTGACTGAGAATTTGCAAGTGTAGGATGCAATAAGTATGGTAGTATGGCACAACAAGGCTCGATTATGTTGTATGAATTAACATTTTACAACCAAACTCAGGCATGCATAATTGGCAATTGTTTTCTATTTTCCTTAATTGTTCGTAGTTTTCTGTTTTATTAAAGTAGTTTAAGAGTTCATTGCAAGTGCTAATATTCTTCCTGATTTCTAATTTTTTTTATGGTGATTGTATAAAGTTGGTCAGTTGTTGCTCTGTGGTGAAGATCTTACCCATGTTGAAATGTCCTTTTACTCTCTTTTAATCAATATATATTAAAAGAAGCTTGTATATTTGCATTCAGCATTCATGGGCAATGTGCAATCATTATGTTTGATGTTACTGCTCGACTAACCTACAAGAATGTTCCTACTTGGCATCGCGATCTATGCCGGTAAGTCAGCTAGTTATGAAATATCTTCGCAATTGATCTGTGAATCACTTTGGTTTTGAGTTGACTTGTCCGTTGTTGTAATTACAGGGTTTGTGAAAATATACCCATTGTTCTTTGTGGAAACAAGGTTGATGTGAAGAACAGGCAGGTTAAGGCAAAGCAGGTTACATTCCATAGGAAGAAAAACTTGCAGTACTATGAGATTTCGGCAAAAAGCAACTACAATTTTGAGAAACCATTCGTGTAACTTGCCAGGAAGCTCGCTGGGTATGAAACCGTTGCTATTATTTTTTCATTTTTCGTTTGCTACACTGTGCACTATACCAATCATGATGGCTATTTGGATTCTCTTAGGGATGCCAATCTTCATTTTGTCGAGTCACCTGCACTTGCTCCCCCAGAGGTTCAGATTGATATGGTTGCACAGCTACAGTAAACTCTTTGTTACCACTATTGTGCTTCATTTAATCATTATGTATCTCCTGTTGTAACCAGAAGTCCTTAACATGATGTTCTTAAACTATGTAAAATTAGCCTTTGCCTGATTATTGGATAGAAGTCATTCTCTCTAATATAATTCACTTTTTAAGCATGAGAAGTTGAGAATCCTTAGAATCAGTACTTCTGACAATAATGTAGTGTAATCATATACCTAGTTGTTTGAAGGAAGTTACTTCACGGTAATTAAAAGTACTATCTACTGCCATTTTTGGATGTTACATAATTAGTATAGATGGGAATTTAAAAGATATGATACTTCAACACAGACACAAATATCCTTCCTAGCAATCTTTATAATTAAGGGGTCATGTTGTTATAAATAAATTATGAAAAAGCCGTTGATGTCATTAATGGGCGCGAGACATTGTGGAAACACAATGGGATATTTTTAATACCCAAACCTTCCCATCAAAATTTTGGATATAATTTCGGAATTTGAAATAAGAATCACAGAATTAATAAAAATGAGAATGTATCCTTTTATAAAGATCTTTTTTCTGTGTCATATTGTTTGCTGTTTCAAATTAGAGTTCTTATGTTCCTATACACCCCTGCAGGCATGAAGCGGACCTTCCTAAAGCTGCTCAGCCACTTCCTGATGACGATGATGATGCATTCGATTAAAGGGATATCGATCAGTAGAGGATTTGGGCCTTGCAACCCTTTCCTGCTCTGCTCATTCATTGTTTTCTCAAATTTGAAAATTATATTGCAGGATTCAGTAATTTTAAGTAGGTTATTGTGTCAAGGACACTAGATAATACTATCTGTGTTATTCTAGCGATTAGCTTTTGGATGTGCTCGTTTGTTGAGATATTAGGCTTTATGGGTCGCTTCATTGATATTCTGTGTTGAGTTGATTTCTCTGCTCAAGGATGTAATGAATGTGCATTTTTCACTCTTGTTTTGTGCACGGTCTCGCTATTCTGTTTGATCTCATGCTTGTTGGATGTAGCAGGGCAGTTGAGTGAATGTACAAGAGTATGTATATATCTCAATTATTAATCATATACCAATGGTGTGGGGACCGACACTTGGGTTATCTTCACTAATCCAATTTGCTGAGTTGGTGTGGTGTTTCATAGTGATCTGTAGATACTCTGGTCATAAAGACTGACATTTTAGTCTGTATGTGATATGCAGAATGTTAGTGAGTAAGATGTTCAGATATTAAATACTTGCATGTTACTTGTCATCTTAGTTGGAATTTGTTCTATATATAGGATTATGACTTGTGAGCCTATGAAGAATATTGGTCCCCTGCAGTTTTTAGGGGAACTTTGGGTTGTTTTTCCTTGAAAGTAGCCTATCTCTTACTCTGTTAGTTACACCAGTATGCTGTTGCTGATATTGTTCAAATAGGATTTCTGTTAGTAATTTTCTGCCCAGTGACTTCATTGGTAAGGAAGGCCCTTATTATGTGTCTGAAACATGGTAACTATTGTTTACCAAGATGGGCCCTCAAGAATATGGAAATTGTGGTCGTTTCTTCTTTGTTGAGCACTTGCTTGATTCCCAGTAACGATGCCTGCTTGTTGCAAGGGTCCAGTTATGATTATAGAGCTGCTCACCAGCTTCAATTATGTCGAGGGGGGGATTCCTCAGAGCACAAGCATAAACTGTGTATACATTAAGAGGAGATAATTTTTTGGTTCCACTTGTAAATTTACTCGAATTGATATGTATTGAGTTTCTCACTGCTCAAACTTGTCTCAGTTGTCTTTTGTCATCATAGCGTAGCTACAGGAGTTAGTAGTGCCTTTATATGGAAAAAGCTCAGTGTTCCTGTACAAAGGGCAGGTAGGGATCGTCTTTCTCGTTTGAACTGTTGGGCCATCTTTGCTGTGGCTCTGAGTAAAGTGGGGCTTGGCTGGCTGGTTGTTATGATGGCTATAAAACAAAATTTTATTGATTTCTTCCAGACCCATAGTTCCTGGAGCCTGGTGGCCCGGTACGACAAACATAGCAGGCCTCAGGCCCCGATCTATCTTTTTAGGCACTCCTGAGTCCTGTCTTTAATAGTGTACCTCAAATTGGATAAGATGTGCTACCCGCACTACTAAAGATAAACAAACATATTACATGCCCCAGCCACTTACATATATAATTATGACTAATTCAAGTTGTTTCAAATAAATAAATATATTTAATATTACTTTTATTGCATGACAATTAGTTGTCAATTAATGTAATAATGATGCGTCATTTGGACCTCAAATTTGTCAACTAATTTTTTTTTTAAGTGCTATGTATGAAAGAGCTGTTACACCTTATTTTCAGGAAAAAAAATAAAAAGAATAGGAAAACGATATAATATTTTGGGTGTTCCCTTCTTATATATCAACTAGTGTGGATTCATTCGTCTAACACATGGGATAGATAGATAGGTAGGAGTTGGATTGGTACTTCGTGGTGGAGCAGTAGAAGGACCACAATATATAACTATCTGCTACTGGTGAGCAGTGAAGTTCATGGGAGCAATACCGAAACGTTTTCCTTGTTTTCTTTGGACATTATATTGAAACCTTAATATCTTGCTTTTAAATTTAGTTAGCTCAAACTGTTCCTTGTGCCTTCATATATTGTAGTAATATATATACAAATTGCATTCACTGCTAGCGGTCCTTCTTTTACATTGTTTGTCATGGTATAGGTTTAGTTTTCACGCCCAATAAAGACATGGTAATGATATTTCTGCGTAAAAACCTCATTTTTGGCTCAAAAAGGGTAAACTTGTACCAGGTATATCAGTTATAAATTTACGCCGAAAATATATATCACTAGCCTAAAAATACGATTAAACTGTATTAAATCCATGCATATCTATAGCTCAAGTATACAAGCATCCACTAGGCTAGTTGTCGGCATGTGATGAGTGTGAAGCGCACAAAATTACATGAGCCCCTCTCTGTCTGTCTTGCAGTTGTTCTCTCCAGTTACCATTTATGAACAATGTGCGAGTAGATCACTTGTCCCAATCAACGTTGGTTTGAATCCAAACTGAATAGTCCCATTTGGTCTTCTCATAGTGAACTATGTACTGAGACTACTGTGCATATATATGGCCACAAAACGCCATCCATTAATGTCATTCCAACCAAGACTGACTTGAGGGGCATATATACATATAAAAGCTGGTAATTAAGTTTGCCAGCATGTCTGACACAAGGTGGGGTGGTCTCAAAAGATACGGATGGACTATCATTATTTGTATTAATTTAATATCAATGAAGATTATTTTTACTAACAAAAGTAGTCTTGGAGTTTAATTTCTCATCACCCTTTTAACAAATAAAAAGGTGCATTGTGAACCACTATTTCTTTTTTCTTTCTTTCTTTTTTTATAAGAAAATATTAATTTGTTTTATATATATAGTTAAACGCCGGTAATGCAGTGACTTGCATTACTGTCGGTGGGTGGTAGGAGTTGCCAAGCACTGATCTAGGCCCCTTCTCATATCTTTTGAAAAGTCATCTTCCATTATTATTATCCTGGTTACACACTCTCTCCTCACATGACCACTTCTGTTTGCATCTTTTTGGTGACTTGGCTATTCATTTACTTTCCTTCTAATTGAGAACTCTCTCATTCTTTTAATATTGATGTTAATCTATTCTATCTATTTGTATTAATTACATTCATTACTATGAATGACTTTCATGGGGTCACGGATATATCATCAGCAAAAAAAGTAACATAGAAAAAGCTCACATACATATCATACTATTATTATGGTCACTGAGGATCAATGAACAATATATTTCAATTTATTATCCTACACCCATATATATAATATTTTTGTACATAGGATTGGAAACAACATCCAAATTTATTCTCAGCTTGTATACAAAAGAATTCATGTGAATGGAAAAGTGCATATATATATATATATATATATATATATATATATCAAATCTAGGTAGAGATAATAATGACTGAATAACGAACCAGATTCGGTGGACGAGTAAGAAGTTGAAATAGATTTTCCAGTCGATATATTTTTTTAAATGGCATAATTTTTTATTTAGGAGAAGTTTGGGGGCATATAATATATCAAATTAAAACTAGAAACAAGCCCTATAAGACTCATTGCGTATGACAATAACTATACCATTTTAAGCCGAAAAACTATTTCAAATTGTCTTATTATCGGTCAAACTTCAGTAATTTTTTAATGTTTGTTATTTTATTTTTTTCCTCCTAATTGCCGCTGGGAGAGTTTTTTAGATCTATAAATATGTTTTCTAGGATTTCTGAACAATTATGTTTTATTCATCTATTAAAACTATCTCTTGTTTTCTTTGTAAATTCATTATTTTTTTTGTAAATGCAAGAGTTTTATCTCGTTTATTTTAATACGTTAACTAACTATTCACATTTGTGTTAGAGCATATCAGATCATCACGTGTGCCATCATGCGATAGATTATACGGAATATTAAGGAACATTTGAGTCTCATACATACTCATGTTAGGTTAAGAGAATTAACTGCATGCATATATGAATTTATTGCATGCATGAGAGAGAATTGAAATTAACAAACATGATCAAATAGCCATTTATTTGGCTTAATTTCCATGTAAATTAACTACACTGTGTGAATGTAATGTAACAGGACAGACATGTTGAATTGTAGCATGTGCTTACACCTAAACGGAGAGGAGCAGGATATACTATATAGCAACCAAGTATCAAGTAGGGAAACCTGTAATTTATTGCATGCTCCCTCTATATTTACTCTATATATGTAACAACATTATTAATTAAGTAGGGTTTTGCATTCAGTATGATCGTCTCTTTCCTAATTTGTTCTCCTTTACTAAAATAAATCTATCAGATGAGAAGCATAAATTAATTGGATGTTTTAATATAGTTACGTTCCATCGGGCATAAACAGTAGCATATGCATGCCTTTGTTTTTGTAAATTGTAGACCTAGATATTTACTTGTTGACGTTTAATATAAAGAAAAATCATTACAAAAGAAAAATATTATATCTAAAAGATGTTCTATATATATATATGCAAATGCCAATTAACAAATATTTTCCTTAAACAAACCCCCCCCTGAAAATAGTAGTACTCTTTTAACCACAGAGGTACGTAGTATGGAAGGGCATTATATATATATATATATATATATATATATATATATATATATATATATATATATATAAAGTAGTTGTGTAGCAGTAAAATATGGGTGAGAGAAAACGAAGAACAAAAAATAGTACTTTGAGTCCAACGTCTAGCGTCGTCGTCCACTTTAAAGCCAAACATGACATGCACTCTTAAATATTTGTATCCATAGATTCATTTCATGTTTGTTATGGTATTGTAAATTTGTATTAAATACATGGAAAGAAACTTAGTTATCTATGCACTCTAGCTGCCTGCTTACTTTTAAAAAACATATATATATTCAGTATAATTATTTGCTCACTTTAATCAAAATTTCTGACTCCACTATTGAGTAAGTTGGTGTTGGATACTAATCTCGCCTCTAGCAGAATATGTTGCAGGAAGCTTGTAGCCAACTGATTTTAAATTTCATTATATAGATTACACTGTACGTCGAGATAAATTAACAAAATTTCTGAGATGTTCTCGTATTGGGGTTAATTGTTCTCTCGACTCTTGTGTTTCATTGTATCTAGACCTGCGTAAAACAGATCTAATACATTTTTTTGCTGGCAACTACAAAAAAAAAATGTCTTTTGTGATGACTCAAATTTATCACATAAATTCAAAAAATTATCACAAAAGATTTTTGTGATGATTTTAGTTGTCACGGAGACCGTCTTGTATACCCCCATCACGCAAACGCTTTATACTTTTGTGATGATTAATACAATCACATTAACACGCAATTTATTGTGATTGTTAAAGCCAACACAAAAAAACACATGACTTTATCAAATGATACTTGTAGGATTTGAATCCTCTCCCATTTGCGAACCAAATAACAAGTATTACCATTACACCCCAAGCCTAGATCATGATTATAATTTTAAAACAAAATATAAAAAGAAACATATATGAGTTGACTTACTAAACAAAATTAGTCTGACATAAGATTTGATAATTGCAATGGTAGTCACAAATACTTTATAATGATGGTAAAATTAGTCACCATTGAGAGCCGTCATATATTTTATTGTTTTATGATGGCTTGAAAATTCCATCACAAAATACCTTCTTTTTGTAATTGCAAATAAAAGTCGTCACAAAAATTTATTTTTTTTAATGATTGTCATGATCATCATAAAATATTGTTTTAATTATTTCTTTCATTAAAATATTGGTAATAACTTAAATGCAATCACAAAAAGGGTATATCCATAAGTGATGGCTTAATGCGTCACAAAAAAATATATATATTTTGCGTGCAAATTTTGGTGATTGGCATGACCATCACAATTATAATACATTGATGGGAAAAATAGTCATTACTAAGAGCCATTATATATACTATTATTTTGTGATTGCTCAAAAAGTCCACCACAAATTACTATCTTTTGTGATTGTTTTTAAAAACTGTCACAAATCTTCTTTTTCTAGTATATGTATATATATATATATATATATATATATATATATATATATTAATTTATAACCTCTTTTTTGTGGATTCCTTGATTCTCCAAGTGAATTTCAATAACTAATTACTGTATTGGGTTGCGGGAGGATGTTCTAGTGATGACATGTGAAGCCTTGATCGCCACTTTGGATTTACACATAAGAGGATGCACTTGTTGGTGGGTTAGTTGTTGAAAGGATAATGATTATGGAGGAACTAGCGAATCAAGAAATTGTATTGGCGTTGGTTCTGCAAAATGATGAATTTGGGGGAGATGAAGAGGAGGAGGAGAGTGTTGCTTTTATAGAAAGAATAGAGATTATTATTATTTTTAAAAAAAAGAAAAGAAGAAATTGCTATACTAGAGGCAAAATTGTCAAAGATATATAAATTGTTTTTGTGTTTATTTTTATTCTCATGTTAATATCAATTGTTTAAAAAGAGTTTATAAAAAAATGGAGCTCAAAGGGGTGGATTTGTCATTAGAAAGAATTGAGGGTGGGGGAGGTTCGGGTGCGGACAAAAAGTGCAAAACAGCACGTAAAATGATTGGATGACACGTGGCAATGTTTGACTTGACAAAACTATGCCAAAAATTAAGACACATCGATCTCTAAAACTAAAAGGACCCATCACACCGTTGATTGCGTAAACGAAATCTCATTTTTTTTAAGTGATTTATAAATTCTAATACTCTCTCCTACTTAAGTCACCGTGTAACGTACTACAATTAAAGTTTAAGCAAAATTTTATGGAAAAACACTATTATACTAAATAATTTATAAAATAAGGTGTAATGTAATTAATCGATTACTTATTTATAGATTCAACGATAATTATACATATTATTTTATATTAATTTTTAATTTACATGATTTAGTCTCTAAAATACTATTGAAACTTTATATGTTAATTATTAGTAATGTTTTGGTGAATTAAAAATGAAATTAGTGGTTATGATTGGTTAAATCACCCACCAAGTCTATTTATTTACGTTAAATTATCAACTATTTACACGTAATTACATAAATGTATAGACAAATTTATTGGATTTGCAAGGTGGATATATAGACGTAAACTCAGTCGAACAATAAAAGCTAGCCAGCAGAGCTCATAAAGTGTCGGTAATTAAGTCTTGAAACTTTTCCTTGTGTAGGTGGTTTAATTAATACGCATATCTAATAATGAAATATGATTGATTTTCCCTTTTGAGAAGTTGATGATAAAGTCTATATATGCTTGTGAACTGGTAGAGAAAATCATGCAAGTAATTGTAATGGTCATTTGATTTTGTAGATCGATCTAATGATTAATGTGAAAACATGGGGCTGTGAATATGATTAGTTGAATTTCATCTTTTGACCGTCTATCATTACCATCATTCTGATAATGATATTTGCTTTGAAGATAAGCATCATTAAGCATGCATGCTTTGAACTTTGAATATATATATATATATATATATATATATATATATATATATATATATATATATATATATATATATATGGGAAAAAAGGAACACTAAAAATTAAATGGTCTGTTTTTCTAACCAATAACCGACTGTACAGCAATAAAAGTAAGCCATAAAGGGTAAAGACAGTTGGATTCATAAGAAGAAGAAGAAAAAAAGATGTGGGGTTGCTTCAAATCCTTGTTTGAAGGATGAATTTGAGGAGAATGAGGAAATTAAGAAGAAGAAGAGCTAATAATACTGTATGTGTGGAAAAGGTATGATATGTAGGTGGGGATGGGAAATCATATGCTGCATGCCTATCCCCTGTTTTGCTCTTCCTTGCTTGTCGTTACCACTACAAATCCTTTTTTTTTTGTTGGTATATTTTCCAATTTAAGTTTATCATTCAGTCTCAGTTATACTTTTCTCTGGTGAGTATATATAAGTATACAAATAATTTGTTTTTCCCATTAGTAAATCATCATATGTGCATAGAATACAAATTTAGGTCTTTCTTCTTTTTTCCCCCGTCAAATCGAGTTTTGTAATCATTGTCAGCAATAATTTTAACGTTTTTGTTTTCCCTTGTCATGGGTTCGGTGTGATTAATCAAGTAATTTATGCTTGATAACATAATCAAAAAGATTTTTTTTTTAATGAATTAAGTTTCTATAAGCCTATATATATTATTCTTGTCTTTTGAAATTTTGTTACTTGTATACAAAATAATGTGTATCTAGTTAGGATTAGCAATTGCAAATATTAGTAAAACTTGAAATTAGATAGACATAAATTAATGTGCACTAGTTCCCCTAAAATACTAGTTTCAAGGACAATATCAGATCTTCATTGAAGCGTTCAGTCAAAACAGACTCACAAGAGAGAGATTTATGGTAACCTCGAATCCATATATATTCTCTCCCGATTTTAAAAAACTGAATCATTATTGACTTTTACGGTTAACATAAAATATTTTTAAATTTAAATATAATATAAATTAATTTAAATATTTTTAACAATATAATTATGAAAGTTATAAATATTCAAATAGTATTATTAATTATAAGATTATTATTTTTAAAATTTAAATGGATGACATTAATTTTAAATTTAAAAATATATTTTGAACCAACTCGAACCTATATTTGAGAACAATGGAGTATTTCGAATTAAGATTTTTTTCAGCACTAAAAAGTATTTTAATTAAAAAAACAAGAGAGAGAGAGAGAGAGAGATTTATATAATTATTATATGGAGTATAACTTAAAAAGGATATGAAGACTTGGGATATTGACCGTATAAATTTTTTTTGACACAACTTCAAATAATATAGTTGTATATATTAAATGGGATAGGTTACCATCAACTTCATTTTCAACCTTGTACACTCCATGTTCATCTTAAAGATTTCTACAAATTTTATTTACTCAAAAATTATACAGAAGTTAATGTAATCCATACAAACCAGCTGAATAAGTCAATTAATGTACTCAATAAGCTCCGACTTCATCAGTCAAGTCACATTGGATGACGTAGTTAAGTGGAGGGTCCGGGTTTGCGAATGATTATCCAGTTTTACATAAAATATTATTTTTTGAAGTTAATATTAGATAAGGCCTGGCCTAGGGGCCGGCCATAGGCTCCACCCATTGGCAGAAAGTTTACGGGTACTACTAACTTTGCATTAACAACTCCACCCTTTGGCAACATGCTTAGGGTACTAATTAAATCTACATCATCAATTAGAATCCTTTTTTCTAAACAAAATAACTTTTTTCCCTTTATCAAATGGTACTACTCCATATGTATGCATGTATGTATATGTATATATGCATGTATAATTTTATAAAGGCACGGGGAATATAAGACAAGTACGTGCGAGCAAAAGAAAACTAGCTTAGCTAGTTAGGTGACTAAAAAGTTGTGTATATATATGTTTTTACGGTATATTAGTTGAAGTGAGACAGCCATTAACCCGGCCATTATATACACATAGCTCAAAAATGTAAGTAATGCGAGTTCGTTGTTGGGGTTGAAAAATATATACGAAGTAGGGGGGTCCATGAAGGGCACATGTCCCAAACATGTCTTGGTGTATTAAGACAAAGATTAGGGGAGGCTGCCCTTGGGTGGGTACCTCACTGTTGTGTCAACCCATGACATATTTCCCTACCGAAAGCACAGAAAGAAACCCTTAAATAGACAGCCTTGTTCCCATGTGAATAAATTTAAGAGCAACATTCCAAAATAACAACCCCATTTGTGCCCTTTCTTTCTCGATCTATCCCCACCCCAAAACCTTCTTTTTGGGAACAAGGGAAGAAGAAATTAATATATGTATGTATATATATATATCAACCATAACAGTACTCCCTTTCTCTTTCAGCCTTATTTAATTTTCTCTAGTTCAATTTATTTACAGTACTATCCCCATTTCTCAGTTGTCCAAATTTATACAATTTAAAAAGTTTTATTTTCACTATAATATTTATAAAAAGTAGCAATTTATTTTTTTGTTTTTTTTAATGAGACTCGCACGCAAGATATTTACCATTAAGAAGGAGCATGCGAATGAGATAAAAATTAAGAAAAACTGTCTCTCTCTCTCACCAAATTTATTAAAATGATAGTAATTACTCGCTAAACAGTTTAGGAAAAAACACCAAAGTGCTACGTCAAACATTCACCTGACTCGCTATAACTTCTGACCTAATCTAATATATATATATATATATATATATATATATATATATATACACTGTAGGCACTTAGATTATTGGCAATCTTGTTGCTGTTTGTGTTTTCTCATGGGTGAAGTAATTAATTAAACTGAATAAAACCCACGGAATTTAATTTATACGTGTGGGGTCATGTTTGGTGCTTGTACATTTGCTCAAGTTACCCATATGGTTGGCCTTAAATATTGTTATTTTTTTTTTCAAAATAAGGCTGAATTGCAAAAGTATACCTCCTAGTTGCCACTCAACTTGAATTTGACCCTTTAAATTACAAAAATCTCAGTTAAGTCCTTCAAGTAGCCAATTTTATTCAATTGAGTCCTTCATATATAGCAAAAGTCTCGATTGAATCGAAGACAATGTCAGAAGTCAATCGAATTAAATTGGTCACTTTACGGATTTACTCAAGACTATTTTTACAACTTAAATGACCAAATTAAAATTGGATGACAATTTGGAAGTACACTTTTGCAATTAATTTGGTTTTTTAGTAATCAAGAATCATATCCTATATAATTAATCAATTTAAAAAGAAAAGAGGTCTAATTTTACCTTAAAATCACATTTTAAAGTTCAAAATAGATAAAATTAACTTGATTTCAGTAGTTAATACAAATATGAATTATCTAAGAAGTATATATACTAATTACATAATTTGTTGTCATTAAATTTTAAATAAACTCACATTAATTTTAAATGAGAGAATTTAGCAAATCAATTTCAAAGGTCAAAATACGATTCTTTTATACAATCGCTAAAGGAGAATAAAATATGAACATTGACTCAACTACATGCGTCTTTATCTAGGTTTATATATATAGGTGCATAAATATTTTGTCAACTTTACTTTGCTTCTAGTCTAAGCATGCTTTACATAGGTGATGTATGCAATTTAGGTTTACAGTTTTGAATCGAGATAGCAACAAAGTTTGTTAGAGAGGTGGAGGAAATTTTATTTATTAGAATATATAAAACGTCTCATAGTCCTTATATTTATCTGAATATTGCTGTCAGCTATTTTACACATTGATAAAGTCTTAACAAGTGCTTTTAGTCTTGAACTGACCGGCCGGTCCTCAATTATTTTATTTTTTAAAAAGATAAATAGTTTTTTTTATTGTAGGAAAAATAACATTTGCAAATTTCCATCGTCACTTGATCAAATTAATTAGCATTCAGGAAGAAAAGAGCCAATTCTTTTATTTTTGTTGTACATACATATGTAAATATTATAAATTATCTATATTATAAATGGAGAGTAGGTTCTTTGATCTGTTGGTGTCCTCGTTTTATAATCTTAATTATATCCTCCCTTTTTAATTAAAAAATTATAATTTTATTATTATTAGCGTAATTTAAAACTCCCTTATTTTTTTCTTAACGACTCCCACTTTCCACTCCTACTTATTCACTTAACTTTTTTTTTTTTTTTATGGTTATAAGGATCAATAATTTGTCAATGCTTTCACATTCTAATGCACCGTAGTTAAGAAAGCTAGCTTAAAACCAAATGACTAATAATTAAGGACGGCTGTCTGAAATTGGTTGGCTTTACAATGTCGTCGATGTACAGTGAAGTCATCAATTATCTTCAAGTAGTTTAGATCGATTCTTATATATTAATAATAATAATAATAATAATATAAGATAATATTAATAGACCAAAAAAATAAATATTTCTTTCATAAAGTTGGTTGCAATTGATGTCAAACTCAATGACGATATCAAAATTTCTCACGGTTCTTTATTCAACTTTGTCGATCGTGGTGGAAATTTTCTTTGATAGTATATATATGCTAATATCCCAAATGGTTGTCAAACAAAATTTATTCTATTCTTTTACAAAAGTACAAATATATATATATATAATTTTTTATTTATAATAATATCAAATAACACAATATCTTTAAATTTAATATTATCGTTTCAATACCATATCACAACTATTAACTTAAACATCTCAATTATTTAGTGATTAACATGCATGAAAAAATATATATATAGCCATTACAAAGAATACTGTTTTTGACTACTCATAAGACTTTAGGTGCATGTGATATTAAAATTCAATCTTGACAAAGTCAAAGTTGTTAAATTCCCTTCAAATTAGCAACAACAAAAAAAAGATACTATTTTTTATGGAATGAAAGGATTATTCTTGTGATCAAGAGAGTCAAGAATAGAGTAGAGGAGGTAAAATGATACTCCATCCATCCCTAAAAAGATGAACATATACTATTCACAAAAAATTAAAAAATTAAAGTAGATAAAAAAAATATAAAATAATTTCATTTATACTCTTATTGAATCCCATGTAAATGCAAAAAAAAAATTATATTTTTAAAGTTAATGAACCCCAGTTACGTATAGTTTCAATACCCCGTATGATGTCTTATGTATTACGGGAATACCTTTGAATCTCCTTAACCTTCTGTATTATGATTGTAACGACTCTAATTTTAATTTGAATAAAAAAAGAAAAAAATTAGATTATTAGTTAGAAAAGACAAGGGTAACATTGTCTTTAGAGAAATAGAAGAATTTTTGTTGAATTTAAAAAAGAAAAAGAAAAACACATCGTTCGTTGACCCTTATAATCCCAATGGCGGTCCCTACGCCGTTGGACTCGCCAAACAAACCTTTCTTCTCTTTCTCTCTCTCTCTCGAAACTACCTACTTGCTGCTGCTGCTGATGGCATTACAAAAGGAACCACACTAACAGTAAGCAACAAACAAACATAACCCAAAAAAGAAGCAGCATATAGAGCAACAATTAAATTAAGCTGCCGGTGGTGCAGCTGCTCCTCCAAACAAGCTAGCTAGGTACAAATAATTAAGGCAGCCATGGAAGAAGAGCAGATGATCAAAGTGTTTCATGTTGTGTGTTTTATTGGGCTGGTTTTTGTGGTAAAGGTTATGGTTATGTTGTGGTGGAGGCCCAGAAAGATTGAACAGCATTTCTGTAAACAAGGAATCAGAGGCCCCCCTTATCGGTTCTTGATAGGCAATGCTAAGGAAATTGTGAGACTAATGTTGAAGGCCTCTTCACAACCCATGCCTTTCCCTTACTCTCACAATATTCTCCCTAGAGTCCTCTCATTTTACCACAATTGGAAGAAAATTTATGGTAATTCATTTCTTATTTCTCTTCTTCTAAATCGGTTAAGCTGCTTCTTTTTTCTGTTTTTTTAATAGAATTTATCTTTTTTGCTAAATTTAATAGAATTTTTCTAACATCTTGACATCCATTTTCTTATGAGTTGTTAAGGTAGTAATTAATTAATACACATATTCAAGTTGATGATGCATGAGCAGCTTAGCTGGCTACTTTGAACATTGATATACTAACTTTTTGAAAGGGTTTGTTGAAACTAAGTTTTGGATATTTGTTCTTTTTTCAGCTCTTTAGGCCTTTTTCTCAGCTTATATTCTTGTTATAAACAAACCTCAGAAGTTGTTCAGACTGTACCCTCCACTACTACTCTTTTCTTTTTCACTACTTCTTCTCCTCTACTTTCGTCACATTATCGATCTCTCCTCAATTCTCCATAATTATTGTTGTACTCGTATAGATATATAACTAAATCCAAAATCTAATCCCTTTTTTTTTTAAATTTGGGTTTTTTTTGCCATCTCATCATCATCATCTCTGCAAGAAAATAGTTCAGTCTTTTAATTTGAACTTGATATATATATATATATATATATGGCGATGAAGTTATATATCATTAACTATCATTTTTTATAATGAAGTTGTGTTTGGTAGTGGCATATATAGTTTTGAGTTGTCTTCTTCTTCCTATGTTTTGTTTTCTTTGTTTTTTTCTCTCTCTCTCTCTCATAATCATCAGTTACCATAGTAGTTGTGGGGTCTACACTATCCAGGCAAGCTAGGCAGCAGGCCACAGGCTCTCTGAATTAGTGGGCTGTCTTGTTACCTTCCTTTTCCTTTTTTTCCTACTTGTATATATATATATATATATATTCTGATATAGTCACTGTTCATCACTGGCAAATTATATCATCAAATATCAATCATTCATATTAATATTTGTACACTAACTAGCTAGCTACATTATTGTTGGTGTAAATTGATTATAACGTACTAAGGTGGCTGTATTAATATTTTACAGGTTCAACATTTCTTGTGTGGTTTGGACCGACCGCTCGCCTTACTGTTGCTGATCCAGACCTTATTAGAGAAATATTTTCCTCAAAATCTGAATTTTATGAGAAAAATGAAGCTCATCCACTTATCAAACAGCTTGAAGGTGATGGCCTTCTAAGCCTAAAAGGCGAAAAATGGGCTCACCATAGGAAAATCATCACCCCTACCTTCCATATGGAAAATCTCAAAGTAAGTTTCATTTGTCATTAGTTTTGCTCATATATATATATATATAAAAGAAAAAATCTTGAATTCGTTCAACTGTAAATAGGTTTTTTAAATTTGTATCGCAATTTTTGTAGTTGCTGATACCGGTAGCGGCTCATAGCGTGGTGGAAATGTTGGATAAATGGTTAGGAATGTCGGAGTCCGGCGAGGTGGAAATTGAAGTGTCCAAATGGTATCAAACATTGACGGAAGATATTGTCACCAGAACTGCCTTTGGCCGGAGTTATGAAGACGGAAAATCCATTTTCCAACTGCAAGCTCAACAAATGGCTTTAGCATCCGAAGCATTTCAAAAAGTATTCATCCCTGGTTATAGGTAATTTAATTACATATAAATTTCTACTATACAGCCAGGTGGTCCCTTATTCTAGTACCATATCCTTAAAAATAACATTAGTACCATAACAAAAAGTTTTATTTGACAATTTTTATATTTACAAAAGAATAAGATAGAATATGGTTAATAAACTAAACACTTAATAAACATAATAATAATAATAATAATAATTTATTTGCTTCATGTTTTGCAGATTTCTACCCACAAAAAGAAACATAAAGTCTTGGAGATTGGAGAAGGAAATCAAGAAATATCTAATGACAGTTATCGAGGAAAGGAGAGAGAATTGGGACAATGAATTTATGGAAAGAGGGCCCAAGGATTTGTTGGGGCTGATGATTCAAGCGAGCACAAAGGAATCGGTGAAGAGGACAACGGAATTGAATCCGTCTCCATCTTCACCGATCACGGTCCATGACATTGCCGAGGAGTGCAAGAGCTTTTTCTTCGCCGGCGGGCAAACAACTTCCAATTTGCTGACGTGGACGACCGTTTTGCTAGCAATGCACCCACAGTGGCAGCTGCTAGCACGTGACGAGGTGCTCAAGGTGTGCGGACCACGTGACATCCCCTCCAAAGATGATGTTTCCAAGCTTAAGATGGTACTAAAATCGATCTCACTTCTCCTTTTCTCAATTTACAGGGTGGATAAAAATCATGTTTTATCTTGTGGTTAGAGAGCAGTCATTTGCTGAAATTACTCGTGTAAGATCTTGATTTGATGTCTAGCACAATTTTTTACCACCCTTGATGAAATTACCAAAATACCCATAATAGTATTTTTTTATGACAGAAACATAGGGTGGCACTCTTATTTTTCCACCGGTGTTTGCTAAAATTACAAGACAACATTTTATTTTTATTTTTATTTCTTTGCTTGTTTGTGCGTGTGGTGTGACTTTGAATCTTGTTAAAAGAAATCATTACGGCATTGCAAAAATTGTCATTAATTTCATGTTTTGGTACATATGTTGTGCAGCTAGGTATGATTCTCCATGAAACTTTACGACTTTACCCTCCAGTCGTGGCGACCATCAGACAGGCTAAAGCTGATGTGGAACTCGGGGGTTGTAAGGTCCCACGTGGGACCGAACTATTGATACCGATCTTGGCCGTTCATCATGATCAGGGCATATGGGGCAACGATGTGAATGAGTTCAACCCTGACCGATTCTCGGAAGGAGTAGCCCGAGCAGGCAAGCACCCTGTTGCGTTCATGCCCTTTAGCCTCGGCGCCCGGACTTGTATCGGCCAAAATCTAGCAATCCTACAAGCCAAGCTCACAATTGCCATAATGCTACAAAGATTCTCATTTAAATTGTCTCCACAATATCAACATGCACCAACGGTGTTGATGCTACTTTACCCACAATACGGGGCACCAATCATCTTCCGACATCTGTCCGATCCTAGGGCTACTCCTGATCAAGGGTCATAAATTGCAAAAAGGCTATAACTATACATGTTTATATGTTCTGTGTTCGAGTGCATCGATATATGGTTTGTAGTGATCCAAATACTATTCATTTTAATTACTACTATCTAATAGCGCTAGCTATACTAACCCCCTAGCTAGTAGGTTCCCCGGCAAGCATGCCAAAACGTATGGATTTTAGGCATGTATTTATTTAACTCCTGATTTTAGGATTTTGGTAGTAGTTAGATGATGCAATCAGCTGTTAGCCAGAGCTTTCTCGGATGTGTATGTAATGTGACGTTTTATAATTTTATATTATTATACCTTCATTATTGTGGAATGTCAGAAATCGGAAATTTTTAGCAAACAGTTTCAACATTAATTAATGTTATCTCCCTCTATTTTCGAGTATCTTCTGATAATATAGTATTTACGTACATATCCAGTTTTTACATTAATATTATCTTTCTTTGTCTTTCAATATGCACATAAATATATTCAAAATATTTTTATTATTATTTTATGCTTGTGTGTATCTTTAATTTCGCCTACATAAATATATTCTTGTACGTCTAACTCGGCATATGACTCGAGAATCAATTGTTCATTTGTTGGAATGCGCATGATTTAGATAGCATCACTCGTATGTGTCTCCGTATAGTAACGTAAAGTAAAGTGGAATTGAAATGCCCGACAATAAATTTCATCAGATCCAATTACCAATACAAAGCCGTGTTCATTGATTGCTTAAGTTTTCCTAAATCTCGGTACGCGTGTTAAGTCTGATTTAAGATTTGCTTGCTTTTGTTGGTGAAGTGTGTGGAATTGTTATTTAGAAGAAGAAGAAGAAGTGTGGATTGTTTGGATTTGAGGTACCCAAGAAAGCCTCCATGCATATAAAAATAAGTAGTGGCCTCTTCTTAAAAGTTGAGTTGGCCATTCTCAAGGATAATTTGCACAGCCAGCAATATCCATTGCACATTTATGTCACTACAAAGCAAAGGACAATTACAGAGTCCAAGAACATGAAATGTTCTTTTAAAGCAAAACTAATTGTAAGCAACCCAGCATGCAAATGTTGCAACTAGTTTGAGTTGTAATGTAGTGAGAAGTAAGATTTGAGAGAGAACAACTTTTCTTTCTTTACTGTTTATATATATATATATATATATATATAGATGGTCCCATGAAGAATTGAAGCATGTGGCTGGGGAAAATGAAAATTCTTCTGCTCTCCTCTGTTCTAATTCTGTATTCTTGTATTTTTTAAAGGAATCAAAGCATGCTTTGTTGCTTGTGATCCCATTCATAATTACCTTATAAACCCAATTTTCAATTGTTAATAATATCTTCTACCATTGACATAGTGGAAATATAAAATCTTTATTCTTACTTATCACGACGTTAATCTCGAATTAACGTGATTAGCAGTGATCACATCCTAATCTTAGTCTGTCATAATTTATACTATTAAACATTTCTGCAAATTTATGCTTTGTCCTTGAGCATGCTTGCTCCTAGGAACCATCTTGGCAATGTCTCCTGGCATTACTAGACGACAAATTATACATTCTAATTAAAGTTTAATTCTCATCTAATGAAAAACATGTTTATGAATTTATTATAATTATTGATGTTAATTCGTGTGCCAAATATAACGTGCAGTAAGTAACTAAGTACCTAGTGGAAGCTTAAAAAATCATAGAAATATTTTTACATGGACGTATATGTACAGCTAATAAGGTTCAAATCTCCTAAAGGGAAGTGTTAGAATTTAAGATCGAAATATAACACAATTACACAGAAAATTAGATGAAAAATAGAAAAGTAAGAATATACAGTATTTTCAAATTTATTAATTTGGCTAGTCCTGTTGACGTATTTATTAGATGTCCCGCACGCTCTATAATAATTTACACATTAAACAATTGTTTTCATAATAAGTGACAATATTTTCGGAAAATTTGTCTTAGGCTGCAGTACTATTCATGTACATCCTACTAACATCCAACAACTAACAAATCTAATAAGAGGAGAGATTCAGCCCAAAAAGTTGAGAAGCTTTTGGTAAATTTGGACCATCTGATGAATAGGTTTCCATGAAATTAAGATCAGATGGTCCAGAATGCAGCGTGCATGTATAAGGAAGAAAAAGAAGAAGACAGCCAGGAGGTAGGCTGGAATTAATATATATAGATTCTAAATCCAAAATGGCCAGCTCAGGACTTAATTGGTATATATATTTTTTGCAGATCCCTAGTAAATGCTTAACATCTATGTTATATATATGGTTGTAGCAGACTTATACTACCAATTATTAAATTATATTTTATAACTAAAGAAGCTTATATATAAATATACTAATTTAATTAATTCCTAATGTCTCCTGTTGATGCACCATTGCCACAGAGATTGAGCTGGCTTATGTCTGCCCTTTGTTAATATGATTTAATTGTCTAGGATTTTAATAGACCAGGGTGGGCAATTCAGGACTATTCTCTGAATGATTGACCATGCATGATTTTTATATATAAATCCCACTTGAATCAGCCGATTTTTGTGAATCTTACCTTCCTATTTAAGCAGCTTTTCATCAACAATATAACTATTGAATTTCATTTGAAATCGTAGGCATTAGGCTAGCTTAGGAAACAATGTAGTACCACTCTGACAAATAAGTTACAATTTTGATCAATGACAACAAATATTCATGAAATTAATGACCAAAAAATAAGGAAAAGTATAGCTAGTATATGACAAATAATAACACACCTGAGCTAGGATGCCACATATTCACTTGTGGCTGTGCTTGACAAGGTGCATGCATTCAATAAAAAACCTAATCCCACTCTCCTACCTTTTTATCCAAAGAAATATGTTAATAAGAATTTAGTAGTCGTCGATAAATAATAGTATCATTTTTAATTCAAAGTACAAATAAAGTATTTTATTTCCCGAAAGGAGGGAGTATATATGTAACGTGGGTAATTTAAACAGCAAACCTAAAAAAAATTCAATTTTCACAATATTTTAGCAAATATTTACCCAAGATTAACGTATTATAAAGTTCATGGCGGACTTTGGCAATAATCTTTTGCTGCAAGGTGTTTAGGCCCTAAAGACGTACGTAGTACTATTCTCTAAGTTCTTAATTTGGAATGTTATATTGTTTCATCTATTAAAAAAATTCAGGTTTAAATCATTTTAAACCTTAAAATATATCGTTTCTGATCGTTCTAAAATATTATATCACTTATTTTTATATTTATAAAGACAAATAATTTTATATTATATAGATGGATAATTTTATACTTTAAAATGAAAAAAAGTATTACTCATTTTACTTGTATCATAGAGAAAAAAAATATTATTAGTACATAATTAATCCAAGATATTTGAGAATAAAGACATTATGCAGATCAACAAGCCTTCATAGTTTGGAGGAGGCATGGTCACATGGGAGCACCAATCATGAAATATGCAAATAAGACAATGACAGAGGATTTGGTGGAACCACATTAATACATTAATCTACACCTCAACTATAACCTTCTTTTCCAAAGGATTATATAGACAAACAGGGATTTCAATCACCTTCTAAGTTCTAATAATATATATATAGCAAATTAAAAACCTTATAAAATTCTCTCTCCATTTTAAAACGTTATAATGCTGAGCTAGGAGGAATGACACATGGAACACTGCAGAGGGATGGACGGACTAGGGACAAAAGCCACTAATTACATTTCCCTTTTTATATTCTAGAAAGAATTAATTGAGATGGTGGATATCTTATATATATTCTCTTCATTTTAAAATATAAGATTATTATTAATTTTTTAAAATTAACTTAAGATATTTTTAAATTTAAAATTGACATAATTTCTTTTAATTTTAATCGATACAATGATGAATATTATAAACTATCTAAAAAGTGTTGCGCATTATAAATTTTATTATTTCATAATTTTTAATAATTTTTTTTAATAATAATCTTATAATTTAAAACGGATGAATTACTTTCCTAACTCATCTTCCTACATTATTTATATTATTTCAATGCCCCGTATTCTTGCCTAAAAATAAATGTGATGCCCTAATTTCCCACTTTATGGACCCCATATCACAAGGTTATGGTTTTATTATAATCAAAAGCTTGAATAAACCCCAATTATTGATTGAAGTAAAGGAGGGCATCATATAGTTATATTATTGTGGGTAAGCACTAATAAGTGGGTGTGTCAATTAAAGACTGAATTATGTTAGAAGAAGGGGGGGGGGGGGGGGGGGGGGGGGGGGGGGGGGGTGGACATATTTTAATACACATAAATTTTTTGAATAATTCGATAGCCAATGAGCTATGTGACATTTTATACCTAGACGTGTGTGATTTAATTCAAAAAATTTAATTAGATCCTCTATTTTCAAAAGTCAATAATTTTAAGAAAAATTAGCTGTAAAATAAATAACTGAACAAGATCAATCATAACTTATATTAATATGAGATGTTATATGTTAATTATAAGGTACATTAGCATGTAACTATGGGTCCGATGCTGTACTAGTGTATTCTGGGTAGGCCCAAAGCTAAACCAATATACTCTTCCATCTTTAAGCATTGGGTTAAACCACAATGAGATCCACTTTTTAGTTGTATAATCAGTGTCTACCTGAATAGTAAGAATTCAACACAAGTACCGCGAAAGGTGCTCTCTCCTTTGTTTAGTTTTAGTTACCTGTATGGACAACAATCCCATGCCTTTAGATCAGATCTAAACTCTGAAGCCGTTCTCGGAGTGCTTCTCCACAATCCTTGGTGGGGAAAAAACAAATTAAAACAGAAGTAAGAGAAAACTAATGATGGCAATCTATGAAAGAATATCATATAAGACTGAGTTGATGGAAAATTGTCTTCTTGATTATCAACCTGTTATGAATTTCAATCACTTTAAGCTTTAGAGGCTTCTTTGTATATTCCTAAAGTACCTACTGATTGCCTAAAACACCACAATGTTATTTCTAGTAGGCATTCCTGAAGACATTTTCCAGTAATTCTTCGTATCACTTTCTTCTGGACCTTATTTTAATTTAAACTCACTCTGCCATAAGCCTATGGAAAACTACCAACATAAATTGAAAAGAAAACCAAACTTGACTCAGTTTGATCCAATTATGTAGGAGGAATTTCTCTTTTCTTTAGAAAACGCTAGCGATTTACCCAAGTCAGTTCCACTCGAAACCTGTCAAGTGTCGATGACCCTCTTTTCAAACCTGAGATGGTGATGATTATTCTACTATGAAGTTGAGTGTCAAAGAATTTGATATGCTACCAGATAAGTGCCATAAGAAAAGAATACAAGAGTTGAAACATGTTAGAATAGTGTTATCTCCGAAAATGTGTTCTATAAGAAAGTGTAAACACACCTCCAAAAGTAGCATATAGCCTTTCAATACACATCTTCAACAACTTCCATACTACAAAGTGTTTTTTTTAATGTTCCCTAAATAGTCATCGACAACCTTCCTAAATCAAATTTACAACAATCCTCAACGTTTCAGGTTTCTAGCCAAGCAATCTATACAAATCATTTATGCCTAAATCATGATTATTGTCAAGTAATCTATTAAGATCATAAAGAAGCTTTTGGAGAACATTCAGAAAATGAATCTCCCTTTGCCTCTTCTTGCGCGCTTATTTATGATTGCATACCCATTGTTTTCAAGAATATTTTTTAACGAGGTCAGGAGCTTTCATGATGATCTTAAATTCTACATTTTGTTCAACAAAAGAGACCCCTACTCAGGCTCAGTAAATCTAGCTTGTCAATAAAAATCCTACTTTTACACGTTCTACTTGTCTACCAGGGGATTGTAGAACAGACCAACAAAATGTAATGAGGAAAATTTTCAAGACACCACTTCAAATCCAAATATTTCAGTAAATTATCAACAACAAAAAAAAAATCACCGCGTCTCTATACTCATCCTTTAAATTTGGAAGAGAAGATCTCTTAACCTTTACTGACTGCAGTTCTACATAAGCTTGTATCACCTGTTCCCTTCTCATTCCGTTCTCTTTCGGTAGGCATTTTACTATCATATTCACTGTTATGTTCCACACTGAGTGTTGTTCATTCTGAACAAAAAAATAAATTACACAAATTAAACTAGTAAAGAATGGTACAACCGAAATAGCGTGACGCTGAACTAAAGCACGGAAAAATACTTTCTTTAAAGTGATTCACGCCATCGCGGAGAGATCAATGCTCAATCCGGTGTAGCGAGTTACTAGCATGTCACCTCCATGATACAACAGCCCAGTCTCCATGCTGTTACTCTCAACGTAGCTAAACAACTTGGAGAGCTTGAAACTCCATGAACACCACGTTGTTCCTTGCCTAAGTTACGTACAATAACACAATGTATTTACATATGTCTCATCTTCTTTTACCAACATGTATATGCAAGACAAATAATAAAAAAGTTCTTTCTCTAACAATGCTATATAATCTGCCATCACCTACATAACCTACTGGTATATACATGCAAGCAACGGTAAAGCAACAATAACATATAGTAAAATACTTGAACTTGTAATGGACGTTATCAATGCATGGTAGTAACTCATGATGTTTAATACAAATAAAAAACCTTATTAGTTCTTTGTTTACTCCCATGGTAATAATTACCAACATAATATTAAAATAATTTATTTTATTAAAATAACTCCAACACTGATGTTTGACACAATCTTTGAATATGTCCCAACACGAAGATTATAGAAGAACAGGTGATCGAGTATACCAGCTAGTGATTCAAGCATTCATCACCATGATCCACCTCGAAAAAGGAATAAATTCAGATATCATCAAAACTTGTATTTGACGTTGGGGGTGCTAATTTATAACTTAATGTATCTGAATGACCGATGTCACTTATCAAACAACTTTTTTCATTCAGTATTCAGAAATCTATTTTATTCAACTCATTCAAATTACTTAAGCATTCAGAACTATTTCATTCAATTTTTATCAAACACCCCGTAATCTCCTTCAGAATAACAGAATATTTTAAACAACTTTAATTCCTCAGTTTTTGCTTTTGTGATTTTCAATGACACTTGAATTTGATATTATCTAACTTAAAACTCTGAGCCTATCTAATGGTGTGATTAAGTGTCAGTAGACAATTAAATAGGGAAACATAATAAACTTCTGATCTATATACACCGAATCCAGAATTATTTTGTAAGATCAATACATGGACAGGTTTACCACACAGACGATCCATACAAATTTTGAGGATTCTCTAACAAGCTTCTGTGAAATTCAAAATCTATCAAATTTCAAAGTTACAAAGAATTGAAGTAGAAATATATAAACTAAATAAAGTAACCAACAACCATTAGATGAAAACAAACTCTATTTCCAAAACATGGAAGAACTTCGGAACATATAAAACAAACCAGCAGGCAAAAAAGTTAACGATATGGAGCTGAGGTTAAGCTTCAAAATAAAACCTTTTCATATCAGGACATCCCATGGCAGCCAAGACTGCTCCTACATCCTGTTGCAAAAAAACATTTGAGGCTCAACATGGCCAGAAATACATGAATGCAGCCAGCAACCAAGTATATTAGTCATGCCAATGGTTGATCATTAGCTAAATGCATACCCCAACATCACCTTTCAAGGTCGGAAGCAAGCTGTCCTCTTACTTTGGCCCTGGAAAATGCAGGGGAAGCATCAATAGTATCCTTAACAGAAACTGCTTATGCAGCCAAATGGTATGGACGTAATCAAACTGTTAGAATAAGGACCTAACAGGATACCCTTATCAAAATAGAGAGCATACAACAGATTTTGATGAACTCAAGTAGCTTGAAACTCCATATAAAAAAAATTTAAAACTCCAGAAGTGAAAAATAATCATATTAAAAGAAGGAAGAGAGAGACAGAGTACGAGGGGGGGGGGGGGGGGGGAAGCTACATCTGCAAATAATGGAAAAATTGTAAAAGTAGGCAGTTAGATACAAATCGGTATTCATAACAACAAAGAGGTCCTAATTATCATATCATCTCCAAATTTCCTGTAACTGACTGACATGTTCTAATCATTTGCAAATTTGCACAATGAAACTCTATTATAGCCACACTGATACTCAACATTAGCAGCAAAATGAGAAAGAAGAAGAAGATGCTAGTTTCCAAAAAAGCCAGGAAGGATTCATATGGAGAACGGTGAGATTGTAAACATTCATTCCTTTGCAAGAGTTTATACTACAAAAATTCCATAGAACGCAATAGATTTATAAAGTGCAACAGAAAACAGCATTTCATCCTGATTGTTACAATGATTTGAGTCTATTCAACAAAATCAAACTGAATGATACTAACAGAAAATGCAGAAGAATAAAAGAGGGGGAAATGATTTTGCTAGTTTTCCTGTCATCTAATAGTAATGCTTGTGGCAGTAGAAACTAAGTTTCTTAACTCCATCAAATGCTCATCATTTGATATATGGAGTGAAATACGAAGATCTGTTACTAATGTTTCTTGTTCCCAACTTAGGGGTCCTGATGCATGCAATGCCTCTATAGTGCAGCGGTATGCATGCAACTCTAAACTATGGATTTCTTCTGCCAATTCCTCTTTAGTGAGAGGGACACAAAGCTCCTCCTCACATCCCAACCAACAAAAAGATTCAGCATCGCTATAATGATCTTCATTATCTTCAAAAGGACCAGAATGACAAGGCAACTCATAGGGACTACTACTAGTAACGCTACAACTACCAACGGAGCATGTAATATTATCAGCATCATTAGGTTCTAAGCTTAAAGCACGTGAACACCCAAAAGCACCATTTGGTTTCTCCCTCTCCACATCATCCATTTTAATAAAGCGAGTTGTTCTGTTGTTAGAAGATGCATGTATGTGTTTTTCACCCGGCATTTCTCTAGTGGAAGCAATTGCTTCTACCTTTTCAGGAGATGGGAATGCAGCAACTCGGTGACTCCTACCCTCTTTCTCAGCCGCTAAAAACTTCTGGGGATTCCCTTCATGTGCTTCAACTTGCGAATACCAACAGGGTGAACCTCTTTTCAAAGTTCTGGAGGATACATTATTGGGTTCCTGGAAATAGATGCTGTCCCGAGAATCAAAACATTGATCTTTGACATGTAGATTCATTCTTGCATTGGTTTGCTTAATCCAGCATCCTGAATCATGAATGTACTTCAAATTTAACCTATCATTTTGTTTCCAATCTTCATAATTTCTAGAACCCTGTGCACAAAAAATTGTGATGGATAAATTAACTGATATAAACAATATAAAGGAGACCCATAATTGTTGTGTAGGATGTATTTGTAATAGTTGGATGACAATTGGATATTAAAAGCTTATTGATATTGCTTCAAATGCCTCAATATGTTACAAACTGCAATAGATAATATAAATAACTTGGCTAAATACGTTAAAGGAAAGTACTATTTCCACATGTATTTTTATATTTCACAAGATCTTTTCTCACATGACAGTATAGTGAGTCCCACCTTCATGTCAGAGTAGGCCTTGTGAAAATATCAAAACCACTTGTGGAAATATCATTTCACCAAGTTAAATTCAATGAGCCTCAGATGTTGAAACCAAACATCGAATATGATACACCAACTACAACTACAATTGAATTATTAACAAACCATTCAAATTAACATGACACATTCATAACATTTTGAGGCAATGCAACCAAGACACAATTCCGGGTTTGCGTTCACAAGAACAAGAGATATGGTACAAAATTGGGAAATATTTAAAAAAAAGTACCTTGCCAATCACGATCCACTCGTCATCCTGCCAACACTGCCGCACCCGGAGATCAAATTTTCTCACTTTTAATTCCTGTGAGGTTCCAACTAACCTGACTACAAAGAAGTTCCTACCCAAAACCTTAGACACCGTTGCCATCTTCCAAGAAAGATTGTGAAACACCTCCAACACTTCACCAGGAATCCAGTCGTCTGTGATTTCTATCGAAGGAGGACATGGCCTCATTAACTTCCTAGAAACCTGTTCCACAACTGACTCATCAGCATCGTATCTAACAGTGTAATATTTCCCATTACCAAAGATTATCTCAGCACATCGCCAAGAACCCGATGGCACCTCTTCTTTGCTCAATATCTCCACTCTACTTCCTTTCTTGTATCTCATGATTATAACAGTATCAACGCCAGTTGCACACAAAACCTACAATCTAAGTAAAATGAGCAAATAAAAAGTTAATGTAAGAAACAAAACAGGACTAATAAATTGGGAATTAGACAATGAACTTAAATCAAACAAAAATAATCCAAATGAGAAGATTAAATTTGTGATATACACATCAATAATAATTGAGAATACATATATTTACAAATAGGGGGAAGCTAACCTCCACAACTGTTTTTGTAAAATATCCATTGTCATCAACATTATTTTTGCTAAAACTATCCTTACTTCAATTTTTGAGCATGTAACTTAAAGGAAGTACCTATATTTTTGTCCAAAACTAGGTGCGGCAAAGGCTATCTCAAAACAACAGTTGTGGTTGCCAGCTTCCTATACATATATAACATCTACAGACATAATTATAGATATATTTAAACATTGACATATAAACATCGCAACAGACGATAATCACCCGACAACAATATTAATACACAAGTACTACATGCCAGAAAGCCAAAAAAAGACGCAGAAACTAAAATAAAAATTTTAACAGCGAATTGTTACACAAAATAAACGATTTCAACAGCCGAAAACACAATTCTACGAGTTGATTTGACGGAGCAGAAAGTTAAATTTGCTATATGCATAAACTCAATTACAACTGAATGCAGATATTGAAAAACATCAAACAAGCAGAAATCAATTAAAATCAGAGATTTCACTGACCTTAGGATGAAGACGATGACCAGATAGAGGTTTGGTTTATGTGAAATTCGTATCGTATCGAGATTGTATTGTTGGTAATATTTTGGTTGTGTTTTTCTTTTTTAACAAAAATTGCTTTAAAAACGACGAATAAGGTATGTGGATGTATGTTGTGAGCCAAGTTGCCAACCGCCCAAGAATAGATTGTTGAGCTCTGTAATTTACTTTTCTACCCTTACCTGAATTTACATATTTTCTTTTTTGGTTTATTTTAAAATAAATATAAGTACACAACATCTAAATACTACATTCATCTTAATTATTAAAAAATGAGATATAACATTAAAATTCGTTTTATGTTTCACTTTTTAATAGTTAAGATGAATGTTGTATTTAATTTTATTTTTAAATATTATGTATGTAAATTTATCTTTATTTTAAGGAACCAAATCCTCTATAACAAAATTTTCATGTATCTCTATTACGAAATCTATAACGATATTTTTTAAGATCTGTAGCGACGGTTTGTCCTATCACAATAACCCTATTCTATGATGATGAGACAAATTATCGTTATAGTTTTTAAAAATTGTGACTATAAATTTTATAACAGAGACAAAAAAAAGTTTGTTAAGAAAGATTTGAAACCTTATTTTAAGTTAAGTTATGATTTGTTGATTAATGATAAAGATTCGGCATTGATACTGAGTATTGGAAAAGAAACTGTGCATTATAGCATTTTGGATTTTTTGATTGGCCTTTGAGCTTATGATAGGATATTAAACACAAAAAAGTAAGGAAATTAAAAAAAAAAATGTATTAATGATAGATATAGTAAATTTATTTGTAGATTTTTTTATTGGCCTTTGAGCTTATGATAGGATATTAAACACAAAAAAGTTAGGAAATTAAAAAAAAAATGTATTAATGATAGATATAGTAAATTTATTTGTCGATTTTAAATTTTAGATTCTCTTCTCCTCAATAAAGTAAAAATCGCACCTTGCATGCTTGGATATGACAATGAGAAATATCGATCTAGAGTTTTGTGCCGGTATAAACATGAAAATTGTTAAAATTGCAAATTAATTTTACATGTATGTTAATCTATATATATATATATATATAACTCAAAATTGTGTCTCAACTTTAAAATTTAGAAATAGTCCTTCAACACTAAAATTTAGAGAAAAAAATTATTTTTCATCTTTCTCACTCCCATATATATATATTTAATAGTAAAAAATGGTCTCTCAATCTTAGATTAAAAATAATTTCCCGTGCTTCGCATGAGATTCTTATCTAGTATTAATAAATAGCACAAAATCATCTCTTAAACTAAAATTTATGAATGATCATTCAAGACTAAAATTTAAGAATAGAAACCTAAAATTTAGGGGGGGGGGGGAATTTATTATTTTTATTTCTCATTTAATTTTTTTTTATCTATATTCTACTATTATATAATTATATTCTTATCATTATATCTTATTCCTATTCATTTTTTAGTTTAGTTAGTATTTTTTAAAATTCGTATAATTGATAATAATAATAATATTAAATAAAATTATAATTAATATATTAATATAATATAAAAAAAGTGTGAAAAATAAAATAACCCTACTTACTTCACTTGCATCCAAGAAAAGTTACTTGAAAATTCTCATATCCTGCGAGTGCAACAAAATATGGAATTTTGTTATACCATTCTTTTTCCTTTTTTCTTTTTTGCAATAAATATAGATTATTCATGATGAGTTCAGTACTTATTGATCAACGTGCATCAAAAACAAATTTGGTACACCTCCATTTTGTTTGAATAGCATATGAACTTAAATGTCTAAAGTAATAATGATGAGGACAGAAAAGACCTTTTCTATAAATATTTTTTTGGAACAATTTTTTATGTTAAATCTTAAAATTGTAAAGGCAGGCAGGCAGGTAGCCGCATAGAACACGATACAAAGAATTCCACTTGGGGCCTTCGAGGAAAGCATAGGTTGAGCCATCTTCATGGAGCTCTATTGACTATGGACTTGTATGACCATTTCAACAAACAAATTAGAGAATTATTTATGGAACGGCTCGTCCAAACCCAAGAAGAAAATGGCTAGAGGAAGTAGGAGTCCAAAATCAAAATAAGTCAATAATTTTTATTTAATTTTTATAGAGAGAGAGAGAGAGAGAGAGTAAGTCGATGGCTCTCCGCTAAGAGTACCAATGAATTCTTCTTAAACTCAATTAGTAACATTTTTGAAGTTTTAATTAAATTTTGTTAATACAAATGAGAAAATTGAACTTGAATGTACGTAGGGCTGGTGATCAACTAACAAATACATAGAAGAAGCATAAAGGAGGCAGAAGACCAATATCTTAATTTTATATTTTAAAATAAATATTTAAAACATCTCAAATATAAAAACGGACTTGTATCTGATTCCTTTTGTAGTTTAATTTTTTGATAAATACTTCTCAAAAAGAAAGGACGGACTTGCATCATGATTTGTTTTGTTTCTTTTAGCATGCGTTTGTTTGTATGGACTGTTAGGCCGTTAAATCCATATATAAAACCATGGAAGGAGCTAGATAATTAATATATTAATATAAATGACAAAAGAAGGTGGCTTTAGAAGTAATCTTAGGTCTACGTTTCCTACGTGTCTCCTCTTCTCTGCAATCTTTTCTTTTGAGAGTTTTACGCCGTATTTTCTGATGTATAATACTCGTATGTGTTGCTTGAAGCAAAACCCAATTAATAAGACGAGTACATTTAACAGTTCACATAATGACTCACAATAGGGATATCTGACTAATCTGAATTAAGCCCATAAAAATAGATTTCTATGGCATCTTATGAGGTTCCAAAAGCTAGCTAATGTTGCATAAGGTCTGAGTTATCACAAGATACTAGCCGCTGGAATACGTTTACTTCTTGGTCTGATTCACCAAATACAAACAGCTCATAACTAGAACAAAGCCAATCCTACAGACAGGTGGCAAAGGAATGGATAATAATTACTACGTTGGAGAGTTTGACTACTGCCAAACATAACACCATCATAGAGAAGGACAAAATGAGCTTCCTTTTCATTCTTATATATAAAATGTTCTGCGTCCAATTTCATGGACCTAAAAGGGTTAAAAAGAAAGACTAACTTTGAGTTAAAGAAATATATCAAGTTATTTCTTAAATTAAGAAGATACATAAAGACACAACACCACGTCTTACTGGCAAAAATAACTCAAAATCTCTTTGCTGGCTGGCTCTACCTGATTATCTGAGGACACAATCGGCACTTGAACTCACAGATTCTGTGTCCCTTGCATGCAGGAACTGGAATTCAGCCAAGATTTTTAATTAGATAAACATAGTAACATTTACCATTTTTCCCCCCGCAAAAAGCATCATAATTTCATCCACACTATTGATAATTAACTACTTAATTTTTTGAGGTATATACATGGAATAAAAATATATCATTAATATTCGTAAATTTTGCAAATGAGTCTTTTTTTTGGAACGGAGGGGAGAATTGAAAGAGGAACTCAAGATGACGATATCATTTTATTACATCTACGCCACCACTCTGATACGATGAAAAATTCTTTGACAGTAAGAAAATCCTTGCTATTTCAAATCCATTTAAATGAACTTTTGCGCAAACAAACTCCATGGTGGGATTTAATTCTTCAGTTAGGGCCATTCACAAACATCTGTGTAGTGTGCCCAAACCACAGTAACAGTGCATATAACTTATAAACATCTGTTTACCATGCTGCATAGATCAAGGTTCTAATACTCCTGTGCATATAACTTATAAAAATTGATCAAGGCCTAATAATAACCACCCCATCCCACCCGACTTTTTTATACAACAAAATTCCCAGACACAATTAGATAGCCTAAAACTTAGCATGATTAAAATTGTGTTGTTTTAGGGTAGGATCTCAATAAAACCAACCCAACTTAGCAAAATTAGTCTTTAAATTATCTGAAACTAGCAGTCTTCCGCAATCAAAGCAAGTGATAAGTGCAATCACAAAGAAGGCTCCAGAATTGTACCTCTTTAAATGTTTGAAGCCTTCAATTTCATCCTCACTCTATGTAAAACTTATTTTTAAAGGTTGGAAGTAACTTCCCAGAAGACTGTCTAATCTCACAGCTGAGCTCAACCTCCATTAAACGATGGTTTTCTTTTGAACGACTCATTGCGAAATTAACATTCAAATCATCCCCAATACGAACATGGATAGGAGGATGCAAGAGAAATACCTGCCCATTATTTAAGAGGAATAAGAAGCAAACCAGATTAATATACAATAGCATGCACACTATCAACACTATAAGATAAATCAAAACCACATGATTATACAGGCACACAAGGTCTAATGGGCTTCTGGACAATTTGATGGCTTAGCAGAAAAAAATAATCAATAATAATAAATAAATAAATCAGGAAAAATCCTTTTAAAAGACTGTATGATAAAGCAAAAATGCCACTATTTTGGCATATTTAATGTCTTAAACTATTCAGAAGCATCATCATAGAGGTTATAGATCATTTCAAAATGGGAAATTGGGAATGCAATTTTATCCTATGTTATACAGACAATATACACCCTAGAAATTTCAAATTATTGTCAATTACACACCCTGCATATGTGAGATGGAAAAAAACTCATGTTACATTTGGAAGAGGTCTTGCTATTAATATATTTTTTAAATAAGCTCTTGCAGTTAATAATTGCTTGCTTAGCCAATAACTTCAGAGAAAATAAGCCCAAAGTTTCAACAAAGTAATACTGAAATTTTGATAACAAGGTAATCTTCTTCAACTTCATCTAACTAAACAGCTCGATTGCAGGGAAGATACCATCAGTTTTACTAACCTGCTGGCCCCAATGAGTGCTGTGATCTTCATTAGGAGCAGTTGTCAACTCAATCTCCTGTTCAGCTGGATTCTCCTTGCTTCCCTAGGGTACCAAAACAAGGTATGAACACAACTATCCAAGTTAGTATGCACATGCCTGAAATTGATCAGCATGCTTTTTTTTAGCCATACTAGAAGGGTGGTACACTCACTTGAAAATGGACATCAAACCAGCCACCGAACCCACATAGCCTAGTTTCCTCTTTAGTAATTGATGATGAAAGGGTTGCTCTGACAGAAAGAATGTCTTCTACAGTTACTGTTAGACAATCGATCTCCTTTATGATGGCAGCGGTGCCAATAACTTGACCAGGATGAAGGTTGTTCCACATGGAGGTCTACAGAATTCAAAGCACAAATTTTTAGACGTAAAAGGGAGACAATGAAGGATATATGATTGATACAATTAAATTTTCTTAATAATAAATTATGAAGAAAAAGGAAAACTATCAATTTATTAGTAGAGCAAATATACAATTGTGGAAGCCCCTTAACCTTGGCCAGTGATTGAACAAAGACCTCTGACTGAGAAAAATAATTCAAAATAAATAGACGCATCCAGATACAAATATCCCATAAACATAAGACAAAATCTATGAACGGTTTCATAAGCTACATCACGTCCTAAAAGAGACCAATTAGCTCTAATAGGTGCCATAAAAAAATTCTTATTAAACAAGAGCATGATAGCAGTCAAATCCATGAATGACTGAAAATATTTACAAAAATATGATCATTTCAGAGAAAGAAGAATATTATTTTTTAAGTAGATGAGGTACTTGACTTAAAGCTGAGAAGCCAATTTACCAAATTGAGCCACACTAAAGGACTAGAATCAACAGAAAATGTAGGATTCTATTTTCCAGAGAGGGGGAGTAATGTGAAACACTATGGTTGTGATTCATCTTTAACTACTTCAGAATCAAATCCCATCAAAATATAGCACCAACCTGCAAATAGTATTTTTTCTGCTCCTCAGAGAAAGGCTTGGTTAGGACACTCATATCAACCCCGTAATAATTTTTAGTATCTTTCAAGAAATAATGCCAATCATCCATAGATCCTTCATAATCGCTCATTTTATGATCTCCTAATCCAGATCTGATAGGTGCCAACCACATGCGAGCACGACTTGGATACCTGTCAAATTAGAATTGCATGATCAACTCATTATTCATGAAAAAAAAAACAGATAGATTGCATCCATTAAACAGCTATAATCGATCGGCCATCTCTGTTACAAGTAATATTATATTGCTTATTACAAGAAGCAGATTATTACAAGCAGCAGAGAATCATATCATTGATAAAGATCAGTGTTGTCAAAGGCGCTCGTGTGCCTTGTCTACTCGTTTGGTTGAGGCGAGGAGGGCCTGCAGAAGTACCCAAGGCAAGGCTACCAAGGCAATGTTGTAGGCGAGAGGTGCTAGTGTTTTTCTAGAAGGCTATTTTCCATGTATACCATTCTTTAAATCAGGTCTCCTGTTTTTAAAAAGGTACAATTTATACAGTGATTTTAGTGTTGCTATTGAGAAGATAAAGTCATAAAGGGGAGAAAAGTATCCTAATGGGCACTACTGAGCTTTGTAAAAACAATGAATCTTAGTAAAGTGAAAAGTTGAAGAATCTAAAGAACACAACAATATTTTAGTCTCTGCACAGGTACGTCTCTCCCATTCCCTATTACACACATATCACAGCCTCTCACACACACAACTTTTCTCAATCTTTGCATCTCTCACTCTATGTTACACGGATTCTTCACTTTGTCCCAAAGTACCCGTGTCCGACACTCAACACTTAAACACGGGTATAGGTACTGGACACTTCATTTCATTTTAGTGTAAAAAATTGGCAAAACCGATGAATACCTGTGTTAAATCTTTCAAAAACTACGTCCAACTAGACACTCCAACCTAGTCCGTGCAACATAACTCTCACTTTTTTCTCCAACAAACAGCCTCACAAGCTCACAGCCTCACACACACACACAACCAGCACACGCACACTTTCTATTTCTCTTCATTTCCCCCCTTTGTTACTCTTTGACCCTAGGGGTATCTCTAGCTCACATATTTCGAGGATTTTCTTCTTTTGTTTTCTTTGTTCTTTTCCTTTTTTGTCAGTACATCTCTCATACACACTATACAAGAATTAGCTCTCTCCCTCTCTCCTTAGTCCCGAAACTACTTTCATTGGATTCTCCATAATTTTCTATGAAAGAAACCAATTTCATTTAGAAAATAGTGATACAGATTTTTACACATACACGCTTCCTCTGTTATGCTTGCAATTTGCTTTAGCTTTGTCATTGCTTCTTATTAGCACGAAATGAGGTTTGTTGTGATGATTTTGATATTCCTTAGTTGGAACTAATTAGGAAATTTAATTTTTTTTTTAAAAAAAATCAAACAAGCGCCCAAGGGGCATCTTTGCCTTTAACTACTTTGGAAATAATAATAACAATTCTTAAAATAATTTACTTTTTTTTAGATAGTTATGGGAACATGATTGGGTTCAAGGGTCAAGCAAACCTTCTCTATTTGCAATATACAATCATATGAGATAATAGTTAAAGAGAGCACAAGATAAAACATAAAGCATATTCACAAAATACAGTACGTACGGTCAGACGTCAAACAACACACTTGTCAAAATATTATTGTCTAAACTAAAGAAGAACTTACATGACTCCTGTTGGCTTCAGCCAGCGATCACGTGCACAAATCACTGAATCAAACATAGATTCACGCAGAAGAAAATATCCCATCCACTCTGAGATTATTAAATCAACTGCCCATCAATCAATTTCTTCCGTTAGATTCAGAAAACTCATACAATGTCAAAATCCAAAAGAACTTAACATATAAAAAAATACAACACGGTACTATGAAATATTTTTAATTCAATGGGTAATTACAAGTTAGAAAAATTAACCTTTCTCTGGTAGAATAACATCTTCAATTGATCCCTCAATCACTTCAACCACATCCTGAAGCTTATTTGCTTTGACAAGTTCGCGGGCATGTTCAGCCATCTTAGTGGCTTCTACTGCATAGACCTTCTTTGCACCTGCTTGTGCTGACCATATTGCTAGAATGCCACTCCCTGTTCCTACATCCAACACAACCTTTCCACAGATTCACCAATTTAGTCACACTCCTGAACACAATCTCCACACAAAATTCAAGTCTTAATAAGGAATTTGAAGTTCCTACAACTCTCTCAAACTCATAAGACTAATAGACTATATATTTATATTTCAAAGACCACGTTTATGTTTCTAAGAACTTAACCACTAAATGTAGGGAATGGTCATTGAATTACTATTGTAATCATCGGAGTACCATTGTACCATTGGTTGTAAAATAACCCAAGAGGAAGAGGGATGGGGTATAAATGTAGGAAAAAATAAAAACATTACAAATTTAAAAGACTTGGTTTTGATTACTTGAATACAATATATTCTTTCAAACTAAATCTATTAGAGCTAACTGAATCACAAAGAAGTACTAAATTTGACTTTGCTACCTTTCCAAACAGTAAACACAAAACACTAACTAAATCCAACTTAATAAAAACTAACGAAACTGAGGTAAAAATTATAAATTTTCAAATTCATACCAATAGACATGATATTACTACTTGACTTGAAATTCAAAATTTTATTTTCTTTTCCCCTTACTATCGACAAAACAGAGAAATTTATTATACAAAATATTACTACATAACGCAGAAATTATACACATAAATATAGATATTGAGTAATATATGAGTGTTGTCTACTAGTACCTTTCCCAGAAAATGGCTTTTGTTCTTGAAGATGGATTTGAAGTAAGCGTCCATACGAACACGATCGGAGAGCATCTCCTTCTGATGATAGAGAAAAGCGTAGGTGCAGAAATAGTTGGCGAAATCGGCGCCCTTATCCACCGTGGAGCTGCCTCCATTCCTGCTAGACGTACGGTCCCCGGCGACGCCGTTAGCTGAGGAACTCCTCATCACTCCTCTACTAGACGATGCTGCGTGTCTCTTCTGAGAGAGAGAAAGCGACGCGGAAAGAGAGATAAAAGAGGTTGAGGGAAGGGTTTGATTCTTACTAGGGCAACGTCTACAAAATATACATGTGGATCCCACTGCCCATGCTGTTCTTTCTATTTAAGAATTTATATTTTTACAAATAATTTTTAATAATTTCGCATGGATAGATCCAATTATAAGCAATTTATTTATGAAAATATCAATTTATTTTATTTATTCTAAACAATAGGACTATGCCGCATGTGAATTTTTTTTATTAAGGTTTAATGATAAAATAAAAAAATTACAAAAAAAAATTAAATAAACTTATGGGCGTTGTTTTATTAGCTCATAGGATACTGTGTGTGTAGACATGCATAACAGATCGGTTAGGCTTGGCCTTGGCCAAAGACTAACAGGCTTTGGCCGTTGATTAGGGCAGGTCAAACATTGACTTTTAGGCCTACAAATTAGGCTGGGTCGGACTTTTCACCGAAAATCGGGCATGTTAAGGCCTGCAGGCCAGGGCAGGCCAAATCAAGCCTGGGCAAAGGGAGGGAAGAGAAGAAAAGGAGAATGACGGAGTCGCGAAGTTGCCGATTACAAATAGAAATTAGATTATCTCTGTTAGTGATTATTAATTATTGTAATATAATATCGGGTAAAAATACTTGATTATAATTTAGGACTTTTTTTATATATTAACGTGTACAAAACTACAAATCAAGAGGACCAAACATTGAAAAGTCAATCAAAATTATCATTCTTCACAATTTTCAGTGCCGCTGCATAGAAATTAAAAATAACGCACAATGATAATGACTATATAATTATATAATATGGGGTTGTCTGCAAATCACCGTCACCACAATTTAAATTAAGTGCTCACTCAAAGACTGATAATTATATTATAATATAGAATAAGAGAAAGAGAGAGAGAGAGAGAGAAATAGTTCAATATTCATATTACTTTACCAAAAATCGAGGCCGACTTTTAGCTAGACTAGACTTTTAGCCAGGCCAGGTTTTTTGACAGGTCGAGCTTTTGCATTCAAATCACATTCGGTTTAAAGCCTGCAGGTCGAGTCAGGTTGATGACCAAACCATACTTTGACCAGGCCCAGCCCGGCTGGGCCAGACTAAGTCGCAGGCCTTATGTTTTTTGTGCATGTCTACGTGTGTGTGTGTATATATATATATATATCAAAATTTAAACTAATTAGCATTAAATTAATTTACTACAAGTCAAAAGTGATAGTTTAATAGGAAAAAAAAAACTTCTTGTTACTATATGGTTAAATTAACTTTTCCTTTAATATATTTCAGAAAGTACAAATTATCCTTAAAATAACTTTAAAATTATTTGTAATGTAATGCTAATTAAACATGTTTGAAACTAATATATAGGTTGTTAGTCTTTTTTTTTTTCTTCCCTTGGTTTAAATAGTTAAAAGTATCTTTAAGTTAATTTACGCGTTAACAACCATGACTAAATTTATCCCGCAATTTTAAGAGTGTACCCTTTACAACTTAAATATAGATTTTTAATTATTATTTTTTTGTTTAAACGCTAAAAATATTCTCGGATCAACTTATACGTTAATCGACAGTCGAGATTAATGGGGTGTTTGATTAACACTTAATGAAACTGAATGATCCAAAGTCTGATCACTAAGCTATTCACACTATTTGTCTGGATAAATATTTTTTTAAAGACTTAACGAATCGGTTTGATTTATGTGATTGAATTGATCAGTTCAAAAACTGAATGATCCTTTTACTTAACTACCCTCAAACAATAATGAAAATTACTTTGTATATCCTGTGTTCCATTTAATTTGTATTGCTTTTTCCCCTTCATTTCCAATCTACCCTCTTCTACACGTCACCTGAGCATGTGGCTCCATCTGCAATCTCCTTCTTCTTTCTCTTTTTTATTTATTATCAAGGGCTCTTGTGGATGATTATGGAATATGAAAGAAAGGCACACTATTATCGTTCTTGCTAAAACTCTTTATTCCTAATCCGATGGTGAGTCATACACTTCTAAAAACACAAGTGAGTTCAATTATTAGAAAATAATTATACATTATATGATAGTAAAATTATACTAATATTGTATTTAATTAAATATAATAAATATCAAATTAATGATATTAAAATTATAATAAAACTTGTTTTTTAGTACGTTTATACTTATATACTCGTTTAGCATAGTTCAAAGGGGTTAAATAATAAAAAAGTATTATTAATATTTCAGACATATCAATTATTAAACATTTTTTTTTATTTTGTATTCAAAATTCTTTTTTATTCAGCTCATTCAGATCGTTTAAATATTCAAAAATGTTTTATTTAGTTTTATCAAAATTAACAACCCCTAAATCCTTCCCGCGATCTTATTGATGATCCCCAAATCAACCTGGTATATTCAAGATTTTTTCATAGGTATTGGCCCCAAAATTCAAATTAATAAATTAAAAAAATGAGTAAACCTTCTTAACTATCGGACCAACCTTTTTGGATTAGGTTATTAGTCAACTAAGGGGACTAAATTTGTTTTCTCATTCTCTTTCAATTTTTTCAAATAAATTAAGTATAAGTTTGTAACTAATGTTGTTGTTCCAAGAGTTGACTTACGTGTAACCAATACTGTGACGCCCCCAAATCTGGGCCCACACAGCCCAAACTTGAGTCGTCAAAAGACTACAACAAAATTATTACAACAAAGTACAACGTACAATAATACAGTGTATAATAATACACAACTGAGTCTTCACTATTATTGCCACACTATTTTACAAAACGTGAAGACTATGATAACTATTCCTCGGACCCTCACTCCATTCCCCGGCTAGACCCTGTTATGTTTTCATCTCCTGTTGAAAAACAATGGAACAAAAGAAAGGGTGAGCTCAAATAGCCCAGTAAAGAATATCATGACTAAGATAATGACGAATAAATTATCATTAGTCTTCAACAGTTGAGTTCTTGATAGAATACAATAGACTACAAGGTTTATATCAAAAACTGCAGTTAAATTCTTAAACAACGTTCAGATCAATAATAGCAGCGGAATGAGTAATCTATTAGAAGAATAATGCAGACTATAATGTCCACTCGGTTCTCTTTTTAGGAAAAACATCATCAACTTTTATCATCTGAAATATCATTAGTCAAGATAATACAAATTCACAGTTCCTGATCATAATCATGCAGATCAACAGTTCATCTTTGCACTACGGGCCAAAGACATTCAATATAACACCAACGGTCATGATTATACCAGATTCAGCCTTTGGTCATAATCATACCAAACAACAGTTCATCTTTGCACTACGGGCCAAAGAGAACATTCACAACGTGCCATAAAAGACACCGAACAGATGTATCGTCTTTAACCTATTATATCGCCTTTAACCTATCATCTGTTCAACAAATATATCACATATGTGCCCCCGGCCACAGATATTCACAACAGCTTGATTTTTGGATGATTAGAATGATATAAATGATGAACAGAAGAAATAGGATAACAATAAGTATCGGAAGTTTACTTTGTACAGATTCAAATAATGTCCAAATTGTCAACATGATGTGGAGTGAAATTCAAGATCCACAGTTCAAAATAACGGTTACAATTCAATAGAAAGGTTCACGTAAATAGGAAGGTTCAGTTGAAATAATGAAGTTCAACTATTATGGAACATATAATATTTTCAGGAATTATAGAAGCAATAGTTCCATAATAAATTTCGATTTAGGAGTATGAAAGAAAATAATATCCCTTACCGTAGCAGGTTTGATTAACAAAAGGTGAAGGAAATTAATACAAGGGTTATTCACCAACAGGCGGCAATCCGCTCCGTAAGGTTATTCCCACAATTTAATAGAATTTGAGTACAAAGAGTTATTCACCAAACAGGCGGCAATCCGCTCCGTAAGGTTATTCTCAGAGATTAATAATGAATGAATACGAAAGGTTATTCACCAACAGGCGGCAATCCGCTCCGTAAGGTTATTCCCACAATTTAATACATGGAAATAAAAGGCACATCTTATGAGTAAGAAAGAAACAATATTATTTTCGAGAATCAAATAATGATAATCCCTTACCATAGTACGTTTGAATAATGGAAGATGAAAAAGATGGTATCCCTTACCTCAACACGTGACTGGATATTGATTTAAATGAGGTTGATTAACTTGAACAGTACACGTATACTTATAGATCTTCACAAATACTCAAGATGACTTAAGCACACTTAGAGAGAACTTTCACAAGAAGTATTTAGAGAGAGAAAGAAAGAACAAGTAAGGAAGTTTATGAAAAATCCTTAAGTTAAGGCTTCTATTTATAGCCAAAAATCTTATCATTCATTTAATCTAAACCATTCATTTAAAGATCACCTTTTAATCTACACCATCCATTTCAAATATTATATTATCTTTAATCTACACCATTCATTTCATATCACCTAATAATCACCTAACTTTATATTATAAACAAATCAATTTAATTATTCAACAATAATTCACACTTTAATCTACACCATTCATTTCATATCACCTAATAATCACCTAACTTTATATTATAAACAAATCAATTCAATTATTCAACAATAATTCACACTTTAATATACACCATTCATTTCATATCACCTAATAATCACCTAACTTTATATTATAAACAAATAACTTTATCAATTCAATTATTATGACTAATTGTTATAAATACAGTATAGTTAGCTCTTAGATATCAAGTCAATAAATTAATGAAATACAACTGTTTAAATAACATCATAATAGAGATAACAATAATGTAAAATTAAGCATACGTTACTGTGTAATGACAATTATTGATTCAATAATGTGAATTACTGTGCATATGTTACTGTGACAATTATTAGGTTCAATAATTTTAAAAACAGTGCAACAACAATTATTGACTCAATGATATAAAATACAGTGTAATGACAATTATTAAATCAATAATGCAAAATACTGTGTAACAACAATTATTGAATTGATAATATAAAATATTATGCAGTGACAATTATCGATGAAATGATGCGTAACAGTTACGGTGTCAATTATCAGACCAATAATATGAGACACTATGCAATACCGTGTGTTACTGTAGAGTACCGAGTGCTACAGAAAATACCAAAACTACCGTATGCTACTATTCTTTTATCACCGGTATTTTAACAGTTCCGTTGACTATTTTTATTTAAAAAGGTTACTTCTGTCGTTTTCTATATCCGACAAATATTCCGTTGTGGGGTCCACCAATAATTTATTATTTCGGCGCCGTCGTACGGCACGAATATTCCCCGACCAAACGAATATTGTCCGACAAAATAAAATTTGCACATAACATCCTTAACTTTTAACTTTATCGATTTAACCACTTACTGTTTAAAAAAAATATCTATATGAAGAAAAATTAAATTTTGTATTTCATAAAATTCGGGGTCTTACAACCTCCCCTCCTTATGAAATTTCGTCCCCGAAATTGACGTACCTGACATATCGAAGAGGTAAGGATACTTAGATTTCATCTCAGATTCTAGCTCCCAGGTCATTTCCTCAGTATCTTGGTTCCTCCATAAAACCTTAACTTGAGGTATAACCTTTGAGCGTAGGATCTGCTCCTTCTTATCCAGGATCTTAACAGGTACCTCCTCGTATGTTAAATCCTCTGCTATAACGTCTGGTTCTAACTCAATAACGTGGTTTGGGTCCTTCACATATTTACGTAACATAGATATGTGAAAAACGTTATGGATGCGAGACATACTTGGTGGTAGGGCTAGTCTGTAGGCTACGGTTCCTATTCGATCGAGGATTTCAAATGGGCCAATAAATCGAGGGTTGAGCTTTCTTCTCTTTCCGAATCTCGTAACCCCTTTCCATGGAGAAACACGTAAGAATACATGATCTCCGACGTTGAAACTTTCGTCTCTCCGATGAATATCAGCATAACTCTTTTGTCGTTCTTGTGCGGTCTGTATTCGTTGTCGGATCATTTGGATCTTTTCGGTCGTCAAGCGTACCAACTCGGGTCCCAACAATTTTGCTTCTCCTACCTCATTCCAACATATTGGAGAGCGACACTTCCTTCCATACAAAGCCTCGAATGGAGCCATGCCTATGCTTGCTTGGTAACTGTTGTTGTAAGAAAATTCCACCAATGGCAAGTACTTATCCCAACTTCCTTTGAAGTCTAATACACAAAGTCTCAAAAGATCTTCGAGGGTCTGGATCGTCCTTTCCGATTGTCCGTCCGTTTGAGGATGGTATGCAGAACTAAAACGTAGTTCAGTGCCCATAGCTTTTTGTAGACTGATCCAAAAGCGTGAAGTGAATCTAGGATCTCGATCAGAAACTATGGAAACTGGCATGCCATGCAATCTCACGATCTCATTTATGTACATACCGGCAAGACGTTCAAGTGAAAAGTTTTCTCGTATAGGCAAGAAATGAGCAGATTTGGTCAATCTATCTACGATCACTCAAATTGCATCTAAGCCTTGAGAAACTTTTGGAAGACCCGTCACGAAGTCCATATTGATGTGTTCCCACTTCCATTCGGGAACTTCAAGTGATTGTAATGGACCTTTAGGAACTTGATGTTCTGCCTTGACACGTTGACAAGTTAGGCACCTTGAGATAAACTCCGCAATCTCTCTTTTCATATTGTTCCACCAAAATGTATGTCGAAGATCTCGATACATCTTGGTACCTCCTGGGTGGATTGCAAACGGCGTGTTGTGTGCCTCCATCATGATTTTATGCTTTAATTCAGGATCGTTAGGAACACAGAGTCGAGAGTTGACTCGAAGTATTCCTTTCTCGTCGATTCTTGCTTCGGGAATGGCACCTTCTTGTACTTTCTTTATCATGTTTATCAGTTCCGGATCGGTAGCTTGAGCAGCTTTAATTTTATCGATTAAAGTTGGTTCAACTCGCACGTGAGCAATCTTCGAGTGGGTCCCTGGTGTCTTTAGCTCTATCTCCATCTTTTGCAAGTCGTACAAAATACACTTTTGTGTTGTCAGCAGTGCACTTGTACTTGCATAAGATTTTCTGCTCAAAGCGTCAGCTACAACGTTCGCCTTTCCCGGGTGATACTGGATTGTGTGGTCATAATCCTTTAACAGCTCAAGCCAACGTCGTTGTCGCATGTTGAGTTCCTTCTGGGTGAAGAAATACTTGAGACTTTTATGATCCGTATAGATATCCACTTTTTCTCCGTACAAGTAGTGTCTCCAGATCTTCAACGCGAAAACGACTGCTGCCAACTCTAGATCATGAGTAGGATAATTTTTCTCATAATCTTTGAGTTGTCGAGAGGCGTAGGCTATAACCTTTCCATGTTGCATAAGGACACAGCCTAGACCTTTGCCAGAAGCATCGCTGTAGATAACAAATTCTCCTGATCCTGATGGTATGGTCAGAACAGGAGCTGAAACCAGTCTCTTCTTGAGTTCTTGGAAACTTTTCTCGCATTCCTCGCTCCATATGAATTTTGTGCTTTTCTGAGTAAGCTGCGTTAATGGAGTGGCGATTCGAGAAAATCCTTCTACGAATCTCCGATAATAACCAGCTAGACCCAGAAAACTTCGGACTTCGGTTACTGTTTTGGGTTGTTCCCAATTTAGTACCGTTTCAATCTTCGCAGGATCGACTGATATTCCTTGACTAGAAATCACATGCCCAAGAAACGCGACCTCCTCAAGCCAGAACTCACATTTCTTCAACTTGGCATATAATTTGTTTTCACGGAGCTTTTGTAGTATCAATCTCAGGTGTTGTTCATGATCCTCGCGACTCTTGGAGTATATGAGGATGTCATCAATAAAGACAACCACAAAATGATCCAAATGTTCCTTGAATATCCGGTTCATCATGTCCATGAAAGCTGCAGGAGCATTAGTTAGTCCAAAAGGCATGACTAAGAACTCATAATGCCCATAACGAGTTCTGAAAGCAGTCTTTGGAATGTCCTCAGCTTTAACCTTTAACTGATGATATCCAGAACGGAGATCAATCTTTGAGAAATGTTGAGCGCCTTGCAATTGATCAAACATGTCATCAATCCGAGGTAACGGGTACCTGTTCTTGATGGTGACATGGTTCAATTCTCGGTAGTCAATGCACAATCTCATACTCCCGTCTTTCTTCTTCACAAATAGAACAGGAGCACCCCAAGGTGATGCACTCGGACGAATGAAACCGGTATCCAACAATTCCTGTAGTTGGACTTTTAACTCTTGAAGTTCAATGGGAGCCATTCGGTAGGGAGCTTTGGAAATGGGCTTGGTACCGGGTTCAAGATCAATATAAAAATCAATTTCACGGTTTGGGGGTAAGCCAGGAAGTTCTTCAGGAAAAACGTCAGGAAACTCATTAACAATGGGAATATCATTCAAGTTTGACGTATTTTTGTTCAAATCAGTGACATGAGCTAAAAAGGCTTGACATCCGTTTTTCAATAAACGAATGGCTTTATGGCTAGAAATAACAGTTATAGATTTCAATGGTTTAGTTGCTTGAATTTGCATGACAGGTTGATTAGGAATATGAAAACTAATAATCTTATGAAAACAATCAATTTTAGCATGATGGGTAGTCAACCAATCAATTCCTAAAATCACATCAAATTCACGCATCTCCAAAGAAATAAGGTCAACAGGTAATGTGAGGTTGTTGATTTGAACTAGGCAAGATTTATAGACAGTAGATGTAATGGTCATTTCTCCTAATGGGGTTTCAACTGATAAGTCAAAGTCCAAGCTTTCAGGAGTTAAGTTTAAACGCTGAGCACATGCAGGTGAGATAAAAGAATGGGTAGAGCCAGTATCTAACAAAGCGTAGACTTCACGAGAATTTATGAATAGCTTACCGGTTATCACCTCGTTCGAGTTTCGCGCCATTTGGGATGTCACAACAAAAGCTCTCCCTTGAACTACAGATTTTCCCTTATCCGCGCTAGCTTTTGGTATCATCATTGCAGCTGGACTTGATTTTGTGGCAGGACAAAACCGCGCAAGATGACCCTCTTTCCCACAACTGTAGCACTTTTTGGACTGCAGTGTACAGTTTGGGCTGATGTGACCTTCCTGACCACACCTATAGCATCTCACTGGTGGTCGATCTTCTCCCCTTGAAACTGGGGTCGGTGCTGGTGTTGGTACTGGTGCTGGTGCCCTTCCATAATTATTATGGAATCTCTTTCTTTTGAAATTGTTCCCACTAGATTCTCCTCTTCTGTTATTTGGTATGGAATTACCACCGAAGTGTTGGTTACCTCCTCGATGGTTCTCGTTCCTGTGGTTGTTGTCACTCCTTTCTCTATGCTGATCATTAACTCTTGGCTGCAATGTTTCATCTGTTTGCTCCACCCTTTGAGCCCTATCTACAACATCTGAATACAAACTAAATTTATGAGAGCTAAGTTGTTGACGAATTTTGAATCTCAAACCTCTTAGGAACATCCGACTCATTCGTGCTTCGTCATCCACAAGATGGGTGGCAAAGCGAGATAACTCGGCAAACTTGGCTTCATATTGGGAGACTGTCATGTTTCCCTGCTCCAGCTTAATGAATTCCACCTCTTTCATATGGCGGATGCTTTCTGGGAAATACTTCTCGTTAAACAGTTCTTCGAATTCTGTCCAAGACATTTCGAGTGCTGAAGGTTGGATACGTTTTACCGCTTCCCACCAATGGTCCGCCTCACCTCGTAACATAAAAGTGGCAAATGGCACCTTCTGATCATCAGCGCATTGTAAGACATCAAGTATTTTTGTCGTCTGCTTTAGCCATGCCTCCGCTTTGAGTGGGTCAGGCTTCCCGTGGAATTCAGGTGGTCCTAATTCTTTAAATTGCTTAACAGTGACCATCCTCAAATTGCCAGCATTTCTACCGTTATTATTGACTGGATTTCCTCTTCCTTGATTCTGTATGAACTGCATGAAATTCCTAAAGAATCCATCATTCATCATGTTATCAGGAACATTATTTCCTGAGTTGGCAGGAGGATTGTTTGGGGCCTCTTGATTCTCGGCTACATTTGCTTCGGGTATTCCATAGTTAACCTCTTGATTTTCAGATGCCATACTTAACTGTGGTCACAAAATAAGTGTTAGTTCAAATAAACTGACTCATCACTTCATGTTCCTACATTCAAATCGACTCATTAGATAATAAAATCTATTTTAGGTAGGACACACTAGTGACTGATTCTATTCGTCTCTCCCCTCCTAGTTCTACCCCAGATCTCCATTAAAGACCATATCCCTAAGCTCTGATGCCAACTGTGACGCCCCCAAATCTGGGCCCACACAGCCCAAACTTGAGTCGTCAAAAGACTACAACAAAATTATTACAACAAAGTACAACGTACAATAATACAGTGTATAATAATACACAACTGAGTCTTCACTATTATTGCCACACTATTTTACAAAACGTGAAGACTATGATAACTATTCCTCAGACCCTCACTCCATTCCCCGGCTAGACCCTGTTATGTTTTCATCTCCTGTTGAAAAACAATGGAACAAAAGAAAGGGTGAGCTCAAATAGCCCAGTAAAGAATATCATGACTAAGATAATGACGAATAAATTATCATTAGTCTTCAACAGTTGAGTTCTTGATAGAATACAATAGACTACAAGGTTTATATCAAAAACTGCAGTTAAATTCTTAAACAACGTTCAGATCAATAATAGCAGCGGAATGAGTAATCTATTAGAAGAATAATGCAGACTATAATGTCCACTCGGTTCTCTTTTTAGGAAAAACATCATCAACTTTTATCATCTGAAATATCATTAGTCAAGATAATACAAATTCACAGTTCCTGATCATAATCATGCAGATCAACAGTTCATCTTTGCACTACGGGCCAAAGACATTCAATATAACACCAACGGTCATGATTATACCAGATTCAGCCTTTGGTCATAATCATACCAAACAACAGTTCATCTTTGCACTACGGGCCAAAGAGAACATTCACAACGTGCCATAAAAGACACCGAACAGATGTATCGTCTTTAACCTATTATATCGCCTTTAACCTATCATCTGTTCAACAAATATATCACATATGTGCCCCCGGCCACAGATATTCACAACAGCTTGATTTTTGGATGATTAGAATGATATAAATGATGAACAGAAGAAATAGGATAACAATAAGTATCGGAAGTTTACTTTGTACAGATTCAAATAATGTCCAAATTGTCAACATGATGTGGAGTGAAATTCAAGATCCACAGTTCAGAATAACGGTTACAATTCAATAGAAAGGTTCACGTAAATAGGAAGGTTCAGTTGAAATAATGAAGTTCAACTATTATGGAACATATAATATTTTCAGGAATTATAGAAGCAATAGTTCCATAATAAATTTCGATTTAGGAGTATGAAAGAAAATAATATCCCTTACCGTAGCAGGTTTGATTAACAAAAGGTGAAGGAAATTAATACAAGGGTTATTCACCAACAGGCGGCAATCCGCTCCGTAAGGTTATTCCCACAATTTAATAGAATTTGAGTACAAAGAGTTATTCACCAAACAGGCGGCAATCCGCTCCGTAAGGTTATTCTCAGAGATTAATAATGAATGAATACGAAAGGTTATTCACCAACAGGCGGCAATCCGCTCCGTAAGGTTATTCCCACAATTTAATACATGGAAATAAAAGGCACATCTTATGAGTAAGAAAGAAACAATATTATTTTCGAGAATCAAATAATGATAATCCCTTACCATAGTACGTTTGAATAATGGAAGATGAAAAAGATGGTATCCCTTACCTCAACACGTGACTGGATATTGATTTAAATGAGGTTGATTAACTTGAACAGTACACGTATACTTATAGATCTTCACAAATACTCAAGATGACTTAAGCACACTTAGAGAGAACTTTCACAAGAAGTATTTAGAGAGAGAAAGAAAGAACAAGTAAGGAAGTTTATGAAAAATCCTTAAGTTAAGGCTTCTATTTATAGCCAAAAATCTTATCATTCATTTAATCTAAACCATTCATTTAAAGATCACCTTTTAATCTACACCATCCATTTCAAATATTATATTATCTTTAATCTACACCATTCATTTCATATCACCTAATAATCACCTAACTTTATATTATAAACAAATCAATTTAATTATTCAACAATAATTCACACTTTAATCTACACCATTCATTTCATATCACCTAATAATCACCTAACTTTATATTATAAACAAATCAATTCAATTATTCAACAATAATTCACACTTTAATCTACACCATTCATTTCATATCACCTAATAATCACCTAACTTTATATTATAAACAAATAACTTTATCAATTCAATTATTATGACTAATTGTTATAAATACAGTATAGTTAGCTCTTAGATATCAAGTCAATAAATTAATGAAATACAACTGTTTAAATAACATCATAATAGAGATAACAATAATGTAAAATTAAGCATACGTTACTGTGTAATGACAATTATTGATTCAATAATGTGAATTACTGTGCATATGTTACTGTGACAATTATTAGGTTCAATAATTTTAAAAACAGTGCAACAACAATTATTGACTCAATGATATAAAATACAGTGTAATGACAATTATTAAATCAATAATGCAAAATACTGTGTAACAACAATTATTGAATTGATAATATAAAATATTATGCAGTGACAATTATCGATGAAATGATGCGTAACAGTTACGGTGTCAATTATCAGACCAATAATATGAGACACTATGCAATACCGTGTGTTACTGTAGAGTACCGAGTGCTACAGAAAATACCAAAACTACCGTATGCTACTATTCTTTTATCACCGGTATTTTAACAGTTCCGTTGACTATTTTTATTTAAAAAGGTTACTTCTGTCGTTTTCTATATCCGACAAATATTCCGTTGTGGGGTCCACCAATAATTTATTATTTCGGCGCCGTCGTACGGCACGAATATTCCCCGACCAAACGAATATTGTCCGACAAAATAAAATTTGCACATAACATCCTTAACTTTTAACTTTATCGATTTAACCACTTACTGTTTAAAAAAAATATCTATATGAAGAAAAATTAAATTTTGTATTTCATAAAATTCGGGGTCTTACAAATACATACATACCAATTTTAATGATAGTTAACTTGTTGAGTCTTGTTAAGCATTGTTAAAATTTTAATTTGAATTACAAAAATATACAATTTTTTATTAAATTATAAGGAAGATTCATTATATTACATATCTCTTACTATTAGTACTTACTTACGTAATTGACAATAAAAAAATATATAAACTTTTATATTATAATATCATAACTGACTTTTAAAAGTCAAATTGAGATATTTTTAAATTTAAAATTGAGATGATTCATTTAAAATTATGAAATATCAAAGTTTATAATGAGTAACACTTTTTACATAATTTACAATATTCATTATTGTATTAATTAAAATTAAAGAAATCTTTGTCAATTTTAAGTTTAAAAAAATATATTAATTTAACTTCAAAAAGTGAATAACACTCCTATAATGTGAAACGGAGGGGTATTATTTTCCAAATAGAAATATAAACAGAAGATTATGATAATATTATTTTTAAAAACATTTTATAATACTGATCTTATATTTTAGGACAATATTTTATTTATCTAAAGTCTATAACTTCTCTAATTAATAATTATTGTACAATTTAATAAGCGTAATTTAAAATAGGGCCTATGGCACACACGTTGAATGTGTAATTTATATTTTGTGCATAATTAATTTTTAAAATAATTAATTTAGCTTAAGGGATTAAATAGGAATATAAGTAAATTTAGAGGGTAAAACATGAAGTTTTTTAAACTTAGGGGATCACCCAGAGAGATCCCACTTTATATATTTGATTATTTTACCAGTCAACAAAATAACGTCCGATAGGGCGTATAAAGTAATGCAATGCAATCACGTTAGGACGAGAGAGAGTTTGACAAGGGACGAAAAAAGAGGGTTGCTTTGGTTTCTCCTTCTTCTGACTTCGGACTCTACAGGTCAGCGCCTCGAAACCCTAATCAGATTTTGATTTACTCAACCTTACCCTTATTATGTAAACATGTCAATTTTTTTGTCCATTTGTATATTTATTATGATCAATTTTTTGAGGTTTACTTATCAAATTGGAAAGGTTTTGTCTAATTAAAAACCTTTTTTATATTTATATTTTTATTTATGAGTTTAATGGTGTGAATTATGTGTAATGTTAATTAGGCGTGCATAACTCATTGAAATTCACTACTCATGGATTTTGTATTTCCATTACAAAACAAATGGGTAGTGAGATCGGCCGATGAATTGTATTTCCTCTCTATTTTAACCCAAAATATATACTCATATTTTCGAGTAAAGTTGTTTGCTTGGAATCCGATTTCATAGTATTGTGTAACTAGCAGTAATAATTACACTGACAAGCAATCTTTATTTGATTTCAATTAGCATATGATGAAGTCAATTTGGGGTTTATTCATGGCAGGGGTGGCATTCTCCATCATTCCAACTCCAGGTTTATCAGTAGTACGAGTATGAGTGGACCTTCTCTGGGTTCGGGTTAGTTGTGCTGTGTTAGTTACTTTGTTGATTTATCCTTCCCTTTTCTGAATTTTGACTAGGAAGTGAACAATTAACTTCATGGTTCAACAATAAAACAATTACTCATAAGGCTTGGGTGCATGAGGTATTGTGATCTTGGCTTTGCCAAGGTTGTTAAATTCCCTTAAAACTAGCAAAATAAATAAAATTAACTTCAACCATTTTTTTCCCTTGTTGGTCGGTCTTCACTCTTGCTGGCCGTGAAAACTGGGAAAGATAATCTTAAGTTTTCCTTTGTCCATTTGGTTCCCAATGATGAGAACCAGGAGCCTAACTTAGTAGTTGAATTACGATAACTGACTGAAGTTATCTTTTTTCTCAACAATAAAGGCCTTCATTTCTTTTCTTTTCTTGGCAACCTTAGCAGATCATTAATTTCTCATCTCTTGATGTAAAAAATATTTGTGTCAACTTCATATTCCTGAGATAATTTTGAAAATATAATACACCATCTATAATCTTTCTCTCTCATTTTGAAAAACAATTGTCGTTCAATGACAATTTCACTGTTAATGGCATCAAAGGTGGAAGAGCTGCAAAAAGAGCTTTTGAATTTGGAAGAACACACGTGGTTAGACCAAAAGGTAGACACCAGGCCACTATAGTATGGCTACATGGGCTCGGTGATGATGGCTCAAGGTAAAATTCTAAATATTTATCCTTCCTTGTATGGTTTATTCTTATTTTTGGCTCATTCTATCTTCTGTTTTTATCTCCAGTTGGTCTGAGCTCTTGGAGACACTTCCTCTTCCCAATGTAAGGCAGTAAAATTATTGTACGTAAACTACCTAAGATTTTTTTTATATTTGTAAACTAATGTTTGTATGCTGCAGTTGTTTCCTTACAATGCTTGGTTAATAATATATGCTGCAGATAAAGTGGATTTGCCCGACTGCTCCTTCCCAACCAATAAATTTATTTGGTGGCTTTCCTTCAAATGCTTGTAAGTTAATGGTTGTTACCTATAATAACTCGCATCATTTCATTTTATTTTATTCAAATGCTAAACAGAACGACTTTCATGCTTGTAGTTGCTTTATATGATTAGAAAGGAAGCGGTAACAACAATTATCACAACTATGTAATCTGAATCTGTTTCAAGCATTCTGCTATGCAGAAAGCAGAGTATGATCTACAAATGAAACTTATAAATAGGGATGGAATTTGTTGCATGAATTATAATACTGTTTATGTTTTTATTTTTCTAAATATGCTCATTGTGGTGTCTATTATGATTATTTGAAGTTTATATTTTTAATAGGGTGTGATGTGAGTGACCTTTCGGAAGATACTAACACAGATGTAGAAGGGTTGGAGGCTTCAGCAGCACATGTTGCAAGTTTGTTGTCTACGGAACCCCCTGAGAGTAAGTTTTCTCTTGGGGCTCAATTGCTCTGTTGTTTTCGTACAAGCAACGTTATGATACTTGTTATCTGTTCTAAAGTATAACTTTATGATTCCTTAAGTTGCTAAACCTCTGTCCTCTGATTATTAGTTCGATTGCTAAAGAAATTTAAAATCACTTACAAGTTAGTTAGGCTTTAGGCCTGTTGATGTATGTTAAGGCCTAAGATTTTTTCTTGTTCTTCATTGACATTATATGGAGCATTAAGAATAATTCTGTCAATACAGTTTTTTAGAATAATTGTTATGGCGTGCTTTGAATTGGTTTATGTAATTTTTCAATTTTCCTTTGTTTGACCTTAAATAACAGGCAAATTTCGAATAGAAGAAAATATGTGTCACGAGTTTTGGCAGATATATTAATTTGTTTATGCTTTGATCTAGCTCTAAAAGCCTCATTTTCCATGGTGTTACTTCTATGAATTGAATGTTCAATATATATTTCAATTGTTATGTACAAGACTAGTCTTCATCTATTTGGTACTCGCAACTCACAAGAAACTGTCTCAATATCCAGTTTCCCAAGCCATACATTGACTAATATATGTATTTACTTATGTTCACTTGCACCGCTATATCAGGACTACTATTATATCATGATGCATATCTGTTAGTGCAAATATGGATTTTCTTTAAAATACACTATTCCATCTGCCCCGTAAAAAGTAGCTTAATTTGACTTTTTAGTCAAATTGACCATTTTTGTGATCAAAATTTATACTAGTTTCTTGTAAATATAGGTAGAGAAACTATAACCAAATAAACTATTTCAAATTTACTACAACCTCCTATTTTCATAGGTTTAAAATATAAATAAAGATGCTTAATTATTAAATTTAAAATTAGTCAATTTGACAAAAAAAGTCAAACTAAGCCAATTTTTGAGGGATAGAGGAAGTATATAATAGGAGTTTGATTGGAAATTCTGGTACTTAAATCATTCCATTTTGTTCACCATGAAAGCTCTAGAAAATTCCCAAATTTTTCCTTAGCCTTTTGTACTCCCTTCGTCCTCAAAAGGATGAACAAAGTACATTTTCACATATATTAAGAAAAGTAAGTAGAGGAAAGAGAGTAAAAAATCTTTAGTGACCCCACAAGATTACATAAAGTGGTGAATACTATAATTTTTTATACTAATGGATCCCACTAGATGACATACTTACCCTTCACTCTATGTACTTTAGCTCGTGCTTTTGAGGACAAAAATTGAACCTTTAGTCATCATTTTGAGGACGGAGGGAGTAATAACTTTTATATTGTGTGTAATAATGTGTTTAGGAAATTACTTGTTTTTTGAGACCCCGTTATAGGTTCTATCCATATATGTTTTGCCAAGCAGTTGAGCTTTCCCCTTTCTCATTGCGACTTCCATTCTTGTCTTCTAATAGAGGGAAAGCCGCTCTCCTTTAATGGAGGGTATGCCTTTACTTGTCTTCTAAGGTATTATCTTGTAGTTCTAAGATTGGTTTATGTCCTGCCTAGTAAGACTGGTTATATACAAAAAGAAAAAGAAAAAAAAGAAAAAGAAATAATGTGTCTAGGATTGTAGAGAATGAGTAACTAGCTTTGATGGTGTCTGTTGTGATAATATAGTCATTCCTTTGAGTTAAGTCTATTCTTTTCTACATTCAAGTGCCCTTTAAATGAAGTGGAAACTGGAACCATTAAATAAATAGATACATAACATGAAAGAATATATTCATAATACAATAACTTCTCTGTTGTTTCATAATCTTAATGCTGTCTTTAAATTCTGTACTGCAGTTAAACTTGGCGTTGGAGGCTTTAGT